>JAODVP010089841.1:0-12870 GCA_025400035.1 Tetradonia laticeps
CCCCCTACCTTTTTTTTCCAATCTATTCGCCATATTTTTAGTACTAAGTCGGGCATCTGAGTTAGCTTTAATCTATGCTATCTTACAAAAAGCTCGACAACTATTTGACTAATAAGTAGTTCTTTCTGCTGCCGATATATGGGACTTATAATATTAATATACGTAAAATTACTTTTATTGCCTTAATTTAACATTAAATTCTGGTTTTCAATTTTTAAACATTTATAAAGAAAGAAAATAAACCGCTTCATAATAATTCATGCATAAACAATAATGAATATTACAATATAGTAGACTCTTGGTAATTCGAAAATTTTCGCAGGTCCGGTCAATTTCGAATTAACAAGTGTCTACTGTATTTCGTTTAACGTGCTCTGTTTTGCTGGTACATAAATACGTGTAAATATAGCAAAGTAGTTTATATAAAATTGTAGTGTACATGTGCAGTGCACATATGCAATGTTGCTATTGTTTGCGCCACAAAAGTGAAAGCGTTAAAAAATGTTAAAACGTACTGAAGAAATAGTCAACTAAAGTTATGAAACCGATGAACGGCACAAAAGGACCAGTTAAGTTGAACTCGGTTTAAAGTGAGTTTAACTTTCGAGACGTTGCTCGGAAACGCAGTTGTCAAAGTTATAGGACCAATAGAGTTTATGAACAGATAAACTACGGATAAAAGTACCTCATAAACCGGGCACTAATGGCTTAGATGTAATCGTTGACTCTCCATATTGAATACCTGCATCTATGAGTCAATTTCTTATTAATTTTAATAAATTCGGGGGGTCTGCAAAACAATATACATTTTCCTGTGTTTCAGGCGTTGATTTCCACCTCCACAATCACTTACTACCGCTACGACATATGTATCTTATCATATTTAATTTACTAATGCAATAATTTAAAATATAGTAGTGAAGATGCTACATATATTAGTTGTTTCTAGTTTCAATAACTTTGCAGTTGCGCCCTATATGAACTGGGGCTGGCACCATCATCGGGCAGAAGAACAGCGTGTTTGAGGTCTTAGCTACCTACACCGGCGACTCGGCAGATTCAGCTGTTCAGTCTTCTCTGGCCTCCCACCTGGGCGCTTCTGGAGACCAGCAGAGGAGACATATAATACATAAAAAAAACAAAAAAAAACTAACGCGATACCGGCTGCACTTTACATTAGGTATCCCAGCATCGGTTCCTCTAGATCATGATATAAAATCATGCTCTAGACAAAGCGCCCCCGACTCCACCGTCAGCACGGACGACTCCACCGTCAGCACCGACGACACCACCGCCAACACCGGCTGCTTCTCCGTCAGGGTGGAATTTCGTCTCGCTCCTAACTGCGAATGTACTGCTCAAAATTGCGTTATGTGTACTTATTATTAGGAATAAAACCCAGTAGAAATCACACGTAGTCATGTCATTCAAGCGCAGACGGGCGCATACCAACAACACCTCACTATAATCCGTCAATTGGTGACCCCGACGTGATCGACGTGACAAAAAGCAACATGGCAAACAACAACGGAGCAGAAACACTTCAGGTAACAACACTTCTAAGACGCAGCTCTCGGTACAACAGCGTTCGCAATCGAGGAACCGCTCACGAAACCGCACACAGACACCCACCCAGCGGCAAGGTAACAGCAATCTCTGTTGGTACCACCACACGTTTGGCGACCAAGTCAGAAAATGTTGGCTCCCATGTTCACGGCCCTCCAGCCTTCGGGAAAAGCCAGCGGAGCGCTTTAAACGCCTAAAGATTTAGGGGCAGATCTGTGCGTTTTCCCGAATAAGTCCCTCCCCGGCCGACGCACCAAAACCAGGTATGAACTGGCAGCTGCAAATAACTCTATAATAGCCACTTATGGTTTCCTCACCATGGAGCTCAACCTCGGCCTCCGCCGAGGATTCACGGGGCAATTCACCTTAGCCGACGTCGACCAACCCATCACAGGCGCATATTTGCTGAGCCACTACAACCTGCTCGTCAACATGGGGCCTCCCAAACAGTGGCCACCATCAATTAAGATTATCAAATGGACCGAAGACTTTGAGGGTGTCTTCGCCAGTTATCCGGAAATCACCAGGCCAACCGGGTTGCCGTCCTCAACCAAACACTCTACGGTTCACCACATCATGACAACGCCCGGAGCTCCAGTAACAGGCCGTCCTCGCCGCCTCGTCCCCGACAAGCTGGAAATGGCCAGACGCGAGTCGCAGTTCATGCAGTTCGGTATAACTCGGCCATCAAGCAGCAGCTGGAGCTCCTCGCTCCACCTCGTCCCAAAGAAGGAACTCGATGCGTTGCGTCCCTGTGGCGATTACCGAGCACTTAACGCACGCACCGTGCCGGCCAGGTACCCCGTCCCGCACATCGAGGATTTCTCACAAGCGCTCCACAGCAGCACTATTTTCTCTACCATCGATTTGGTACATGCCTACCACCAAATCCCCATCGCTCCAGAGGACATCGAAAAGACCGTCATTGCTACAACATTTAGTCTGTTTGAATTCCCCGCCATCACATTTGGCCTCCAAAACGCAGCACAGACGTTCCAGCGTTTCATGGACGACATTACTAGGGATTTGCCGTATGTATATGTGTTCATAGACGATAACTTAGTAGCTTCTCCCAGTAGACAGCAAACACGTTTAGCACCTCACAACATTGTGCGATCGGCTCAAAAACCACGGCATCCAGGTGAATTCGCAGAAATGCCACCTAGCATAGCCCAGCGCAACGTTCGTGGGATTCGAGGTCAGCGCAACCGGAACCAGACCACTTCCAGATAAGGTGACCGACATCAAAATCTTCCAGAAACTCATGACCAGTCGCTCACTACGCCGTTGCATCGGGATGATAAATTACTACCGCCGTTTTATCCCGCAGGCAGCACAGCTTCAGGCTCCACTCACTGAGCTACTGAAAGCAAGGTCCACGCCGGTCATCTGGAACCCATAAGCGGAAGGCGCTTTCCAAGCCTGCAAGAACACCCTGTTGACCCACTCCGCCAAAGACGCCCCTTTGAGCATTACTTGCGACGCCTCCGACGTAGCCATCGGCGCAGTAGTTGAGCAAATCTCTGAGGGTCATCGGCAGCCAATCGCTTTCTTCTCCATAAAGCTTTCGAACGCCGAGCGAAAATATGGTGCATACGACCGCGAGCTTCTGGCAATCTACGCTTCAATTTGCCACTACAAGCATCTCCTAGAGCGTCGAAACTTCACCATATTCACAGGTCACAAACCCATCACGTACGCTTTCCTGCAGAAGGCGGAGAAGTGCTCACCGCGTCAGGTCAGGTGCCTCGATTACATCTGTCAATTCTCCACCGATATTTGCCACATCCCAGGTGACGACAGCAATATTGTGGCCGACGCCATGTTCAGGACTGAGGTCATCACACCAACACTGAATTACGAGCTCATCGCTGAAGCTCAAGCCAGTGACAAAGAGTTACAAGCACTCCGGCAAGGTAATAGCTCCCCCCATCTCAAGGCTTTGTTACTTCCAGGACCAAATGATACGGTGGTTTGTGACACCGCGGGCTGCTTCATCAGGCCCTATATCCATTTCGGATGACCGTATTCTACACCGTCCAGGCAATTTCCCATCCTGGAGCCAAAACCACCGCCAAAGCAGCTACCAAAATTTTCATTTGGCCAGGTCTGCAGAGGACTGCCGCCGGTGGCAGCAATGCATACCTTGCCAACGCAGCAAAATACACCGCCACACAAAGTCCCCAGTACGAACCTTCCCGGACACCGAATGTTTCCAACACGTGCACATTGACATCGTGGGTCCCCTTCCGCCATCAGAAGGACACCGTTACCTCCTCACGATGGTGGACCGCTACACCCGATGGCCGGAAGCCATACCCATGGCCAACAAGGAAGCCGAGACCGTAGGACAAAATTTCAACGCCCAGTTGATAATATGCTACGGAACACCCCTACAGGTCACAACGAACCAAGAACGCCAATTCGACTCACGGTTGTTCAAACGTCTCGATTATTTTAATATTAGTAGCCTATGGGTTCCATGCAGTCGTGACGGAATTATTGCTCTTGCTCTGCTGTTATAATAACGTTCATTAGTAACAGTGGCCGAAAACACGTTGTGCCACGCGTCATTATCACAAGGCGCCCTTTATTCTTCATCTTGTAATTTCTGTACAAAATTAGCAGAAGGTAAATATAGCAGAATTGACTATTCAGCTAAAACCTTTCAAACCAGCATCGACTTTTTTAAATTTCACCTTTAACATTACAATAAGTGAATGTTGTGCATTGCTTAAGAGCTGCAATATTTTAAGCAATGTTTAAAAATGTGTGTATTAATAAACAGTTTTGCTTAAATAAGCAATCTCAAGTTATCGTGCATGAAAAACAAGAGCAAATAGACGGAGAGACAGCCATGAAGACAAGACAACTCCAGCAAGAAGATATCCATGATTGGTAAAGATGGCAAATTGTATGCGGGAAATGAGTTGTGAAACGCCTGATATAATAATAATAATAATAAATACACACTTCTTTGCTATATAAAGAGTTCATTAAGTTAATCAAATGTTGAAAATGTTTAATTTATATGAATAAGGCCGTAAATTTCTATTAATAACGATAATTTTTAACTTACCTCACGAGAAATAATTGTGAGCAAATGTCTTCTTCTTTAAAATGAAAGAAAAGAACAGAACTTTTTATTTTTTTACGGGAGATATGACGATTTGAAAATGACAATGACACAGCTAGAGACGCACCATTTGAAGATTTAAAAAATTCATATTTAAGCCTGCAAAGGCTTACAGAAGGAAACGACTACTAAGTGTTTATGAGATGCCTAGAATATGTAAAAAAATAAAAATAATTTGTAGATGGGTCGGTCAAAAACCGTTTGTAAAAGAATGCCTCATATAAAAGATGAAGAATTCAATCATTAATCGCAGTGTACGCATTGCTCTCGTCATATTGGGGGCTCAAGTAGAACAAATTCTAATTCAATAATCGAATTGTGTTGAGTACTAGATTCCCACAAGTTTCTGTTAATTGTATTCATTATGTGTTTACATTAGCATTTTGATAATTGTGCGATTTAGTCATAACCAAGAGAGGGAAGCAGTGACATTTGGTGGAGGCGCCGAATTTTTGAGGCCAAATCTTTATTACGTTGTTTTCAAATTGGCTAGACCTAACCTAGAAAGACAAGAAATATCAGCAGAGCGAAATTGAACAGTTAGCATGTCCGAAAAACAGTATAAGCACGACAATGAAAAATGACGCTGAGGTACAAACAAAATCTCGGATACAACCTACCCAAACGCGTACACGGAACGGCGGGGGAAATTATTACCATTGCATCAAAAGGTGGCGCTACGCCTTGTATCGCAGGACACTGGTCCCGAAACTGCGCGTCAATACTAATGAGACGCGATTACAATATGACTATGGTGCGGACCAAAAGAATGAATTTCTGCATTTTAACCACAATCGCGAACAATTTTGACGACCGCGAGGCTTCTACGAATATAATACGCGTAGATCATATTATAATAGTGGAGACTATAGAAACGGGAACTACAATGTCCGTGATAATTGTGAGAGGCCAACTCGCGAATTTGAACGCCGTGGCGCTGACGAAAGCAATCCGTGCCGGGATAGACAAAACTCACGAGACCAGCGTCCAACGAAATCCAAAGGTACTTCCCCAAAATAGAATCAAACATGAAGGCGCGGGAAAGTTCGAATGCAACGAATTATTGATAACCAGCAAAATTTAAAAGCGCCTTTCGTACTAATTGCATGCAAACGATTATTTTGCAAATGATATAAGTTGAGTTATTTTTAACAGCACTACGAAAATATCATAGCGGTTCAATTTTTTTTTTTTTTTGATAACGCATTTGTAATTATTTCTTTGAATTAGTATTTTACTCTAACAAACATTGTAATGGAAGTTCTTAGTCTAAGTAAACGTAATCTGCCCCTGCATCCCCTTGAATTCCTGGGCGTCCGGATTTGCTGAGGCTCGCTGATGTTAGGGCCTTTGGACCACCAATGGAATGGCATTGTATTGCGCTCGCCGTTTCCATCGTCGCCTATGGCCCTTTTAGAGTTGGTGTATCAAATTGATGGCGATCAGGCACGCCATGATGATGAGTAGCTTTTCTATCCGTTCTTGCGGGTTTCCTTTTATTTCTACTATGTTAATGATTTCTCCGGTGTTATCTACTTGTTTTGTGGCTGTGGTGCCCATGGCGGTGCTCTGTGGGTCTGGTGAGGAATGTGGTGATGCTGCCATGTCCGGTCCGTTAAGTACAGGTGGGTTGTTTAATAGTTGTAGTGGGTCAATACGTTTAAGTCACCTATACTTTGTTGCTGCTAGTATTTTGCGAGCAGAAATATTTGAATGTGACGCAAGTCTTGCTTTATATTTTGCACCTAGGTGTTGGACCTCCCCGACGACACGTTTGGTGTCAGTGTCTCGTAATAGCACAGAATTTCGTACGTAGTTTGGTGCTCCTAGGATGGATCTTATAATTTTTGTTTGGCAGCGCTCTATTATGTCGGTGTTGGAAGGTTTGGCGGATCCCCACAGCTGCACCCCGTACGTGAGATGCTACCTACGCAAGGGAAAGATCCATAGCGGATATCAACTCGAATGTCCTTTTACATGATGATCCGAAGAAATAGTGGCTATAAATCGTTAATATAAGCCAAATCCTAGTAGAACGAAAATCTAACGCTGTAGTAGAAAATACATTTCTACCTGTCATAGATTAAATCTAAAGCAGATGCCCGACTCATACGGCGATTGAGACCACTATTATGCACACTCACTATCTTCCGAGTAACAGCTGATCAGGGGGCGCTAGTGCATGCCGTTTCCACGGATATTTAGCTTCGACATTTTTAATATGTCATTAAAATTGTTATTGGTCGCCGATGGTGCGTAAGATCTGTGTGAAGCAGAGGAATAAATAGAAATAATTTCTGAATTCCCAATAGTGTTTATTGTATTATTGTTTCATGTGTTTATGATGAAAATCTGCGTTGTGGGTGCTGTATGAAGAACTCAATTTACTTCTCAATTTCTCCATTAACGTAACGGGGTAAGTACTTAATTTTCATACCCCCTTGTACATACATATTCCTAATTCATCACATATTTTTATAGAAGATTTTTGTCGTATATACCAATGTTAAATATACCAATAGAAATTTAAGAATGTTGTTTATGTTTTTAGATATCACGTTAACGAAATGTTTCTTCAATCAGTGCATTAGGGTTGCTGAATGTTCTGCTCGCCAAAGAGCAAGAAAGCAGTGATGTTCTAAAGACCTACATTATGCATGTAATTTCTATAATGAAGTTGTATTTCAACATTATAATTATGAAATTTCTTATTTATAATGTTAAATCAGTTCCAACCCTACTTTCAATCTTAATATTAAGTTGTATTTCAGTTATAAAACAAAAACTGATGCGTAGCAAATAAAAGATTATTTACTTTAATTTTAATAATAATAATAACACAGTGGGTGACTGAAAAAGCCGCTCGGTTGATTTTAGTATAGAAAAATTCGTAACTTTTTGCTTTATTTTTTTGCAGTCAAGACATATTCTATTTAAGACGGTCATTTTTGCGTAAAAAATTGTTAAAATTTTCGAATTTCTGCATATAAAAAGCATAGCATTCGGAAGTTGAATAATTGGCTGAGCTGTCTGTTTCCGAACTACCAACCGAATCATTTCATCTTTTTTCAGCAATATAGATTCATATCTTTTCATAAGGGAATTGCGTTTTTGTTTTTGGTAAAACGCGAATGTCGAAGCAAAAAAGAATAGCAAAAAATGTGCACATTTAAATGCGCGTGAAGCATACAGCAATATCAACCATCTCTAGCACGGGGTTGATTGGATACAGCCATATGTACGTGTGAACTGAAGTGAAATAACAAGGCGGAGTCTTACGCAATTTACATCAAAATTTTCGAAAATGTTGATAATTTTTTACGCAAAAATGACCGTCCTAACTGGAATATGTCTTAACTGCAGAAAATAAAGCGAAAAATTACGAATTTTTCTATACTAAAATCAACCGAACGGCTTTGTTTTTTTTTAATCCACCCACAGTGTAATTACAATAATTATAATAATAATTATTATAATAATAATAATGATAATAGCTATAATAATAATAATAATAATATCGACTGCAACGACCCCTCCGGCAACGGCCGTCCGTTACTTTTAATACCTTTAGTCTATAGTCAAGTAGACTTTAGTAATTACATGGAGTCGGGCATCTGTGCATGTTGTAATCTTTGATACCTGATAATTGAAGGTAATATTGACCATTATTTATATCTGTGAAAAGGGACTAAAAAGTGCAGAACAAACGAACATAGCTAAAGAGAGGGATCAAAGTGGAGATCAATTCTTTGCTGATTTTTATCGAGTACTTATTGTGTAAAGTAAACTTTCCCTAAACGTGTTTAGTAACCACTTTGAAATTCGATATGTTAGAGAGTTAATAAAGGAGACCACAGGCTTTACAGGAATTTTGTAAATGTTATCTATGTTAAGTTCACTTGTCTGCACTTTGTGGATTTTTGGAAGGGAATATAGGCGGGGGAAAGAAGGTTCACTTGGGATCAGGAAATTCGTAGTCGAGAAGGGATTATCCGTTGATTTAATTAGGCTTTTTCATCAGTTTCTTAGATGGATCAACTAAGTCATGAATTTATCAGATGAAAGAGATTCAAGCGTGAGGTTCACGTATTTATCGCGGTTGAAGATCATGTTGCCTGCGGTCGGAATATCTGGAATATGATCCTTGAAAATGTTTACGCATTTAGGCGTCTTCATGTCTATAAATGAATTTTCATTTCCATGAAAAAATCTGGATTCCTGCCTCGTGCGTTCCGTTTCGTGAAGTATATCAATGGGTTCAATTCATTTCTCCACAGTATACATTTGTCTGTTTCATAAGGAAAGAAATTTCATTAGAATTAAATATTCAATAAAAAAATAATATTTCTGTAATTCAACACTGAAATTACGCTTGTTTTGGTTACTTGCAAGCGTGTTTGATGCAACGTCGGTCACTTCCTCGGCGGTCTGTGACAGTGCAGTTCGCACTATCGGATAGCTACGTACCGTTGAGGTTGTGCGATACCAACCAGTGTGTCTTGTACTAGGTGAGCGTTAGATTCCCTATATTTGTTTTTATTGTATTCATTCTGTGATTACATTAGTGTTTTAATTAGTGCGCCATGGTAAGCTATTTGTTTCAACTGCAAAGCTCTTAGAGCGGTAAACAATATCTTGAAGGACATTCACATACAACAGTTTATGAATTCCAACATTTAACGTTCGAAATAAAATTTAGGTATCTAAAGGTACAAATACTTCTTTAGTTCCAAAGGAGGCGGTTGAGGTAGTGGAAAATAAGACATGTGTATTATTGTATCTATATATGTCTTAATACGGGATTGCAAATTTTGTCATACAGTTTTGATTATTAATACATCAATGGAAAGGTCTCGGTGGATAGATTTGCCATCAGGAATGAAATACGCAAATATTCAACAAACTTCCGCTGAATTTACCATATAAGCTACTATACATTGTCCATCGAAATCAAGGCACCAACGAGCGCTGACATGTCATAAGCATAAAAGTACCGTGGACAACTTAATTAATGCATAACGTAAGTAATGTTCTTCATTAAGGTTTGATTAACAATAAGTTATATATAGTGGCCTCGGTGGCGCATTGGTCAAGAGCGCCGAACAACTGACGCGCGCCAGCATGGAGATGTAGGATCAATACTACCTGCATCTGCGTACTGGTGGTGGACAATTCGTCTATTGGTGTTTGCAGGGGGAAAAGTACGGTCCTCGCTCGTTGAACTGAAAAATTCTTGGCCGGGGGTGGTCGCAGTACACATCCTGCTAGGGAGTTAGTACAATGGGCCAATGTCTAAATGTCCAAATGTCCAAAACTATCGAAAATTGGCTAAAGTTGTCCAAAAATGTATTGAATTAACAACAAATGTCTAAAAATTGTTAAAAATGCCTAATAATTACTGAAAATGTTTAAAATGTCAAAAATACATATCTAAAAATAAATCAGTCTAATTTCAAGGAAATCAATGAAATACATTTTTTCATTGATAAAATAAACGATGTTGAATAGTGAAAAACTGTAATATTACTGTTTTTACCCATTGCAAAATATCAGAAGAGCGCAAACCAATTACAGAAAATATTACAAACGTCAAGCAGTTAAAAATTAAGAGTATTCAATTTTTTGTTTTGTGAATACAGTATTGAAGTAGAGTCTACATTTTAACTAAAATAACTCAAAATGGCATTGGGATATGAGGTTTGCCAAACGCGAAAAGAACTTGCGTATTAGATATACAGTACTTGCATGCAGTGATATGCTGCATTGTCAAGCACAGTTATACTTTTTCGTCGCAAGTTCGGGAGAAACTGTTTCTTCAAACCACCTTAATTTTCCAGTCATGTTGTCATGGTAATCTAGAGTTGTCTCCTTAGCTTTCCCGGCTGACAGAAGTATTCCAGTGGGCACGAAACTACCACCATAACCAGCATGTACAATTATAATTCTCTATCCACGATTAGGCGATGTGTCATGAGTACAGTTTAATGTTCCATCAGTCCATCCCTTCTTCAAGGTGTCATTTGAATCAAACCACGTCCAAATTCGTCCAAATATACAATCGGAGAATTATATTCGCAATATTATTATATATCGTGGAGATATTTGGTTCTCCATTGGATTATACGAAGACTTTCTTTCAATACTTGTCGTGTATTGACTGTGGTAAATTTAAAGTAAATTTTGTGTAAAAATAAGCGCAAGGATGTAATTCCACACTGAATATTTACTTCGAATTTACCTTTTTCGAGTATCTTGTCAAAGTTATAACTACGTTCTCTCCGTATGCTTTATAAATATAACGTCCAATTAAAGCAGCGAGGTAACTTTGAAAAATCTTTGTTCTTCCAATATTGCATCTCACGTTCTTTGGCAAAATGTCATTAGCAACAATTTTTATGGAACCTGTGTCATTTTAACTGCCAAGGTATATCTGTTGCTGCCTTCTTCTTCAGATTTGATGTATTCAAAAACGTTGTGTACGGTTTGCTTCACTTCGATTTGCAAATGCGACGTTTTTTGGACGAAGTCGGAGCAATATTTGCTTCTCCATTGATAATTATCAGTAGTAATGAAGTAATTATAATTACTTCATCGATTTTCGAATCACTGTTGTTTGTTGCTGATGCCCCCATCGTCTCAATATTGTAAAATGGCGAAACACAAAAATTATGTATCTATTCTGTTGAGCAGCTAATCGTTCCAAATTGCAAGTTTTTAGGACCTACCTTGCTTAATCCGCTTAAACACTCGAATTTTGTAAACAAACCCTTGAGAGCTAAAGCCATAAACTATACAAAAAGTCCACACGGGCAATACAACTGTTTCAATTAAATGGAGTTCTACTGTATTTACTAGGGATGGGTCCTCGATATTTTCGATACCTCGATACTTGGTAGTATTGGTATCGATCGATACTTTGGAAAAAATGGTCTTCGATGCTTCGATACTTTCGTAATTTTGAAATATTCAAAAATACTATTGGGGAATTTCCAAATGTTTAAGCTGTCGGAATGAATGTTTTTACCATGAAGTCCAAAATATCAGGTAGTAAAGGTAAACGGAAATTCTTAGAATAAAAGCGGAATTATCTACGCTAATGTTTTATGGTTAAATTGCAGTAGACTCCCGGTAATTCGGCCACCTCGGGACCGGACCCTCGGCCGAATTTCAAAATTGCCGAACGTCTATCTAAAATGTCGATTTATTATTTGCAAGGATCTAGAAAACACAAAAAACTAAGTGCTTTGCTGGGTTGAAAATGCTGTAGTGCATAGAAATTGTTTTTTTTTTATTTACTGAAATCAGGCCATGTGTTTATCACGGTCGCTTTCGGCAAGAGGTCTACCATATTCAGTTCCATTTTCAGTCTTGCAACAACCGGCAGATTATTTATACCCAAGTAATAGAAGACCGCGTATACTGCATATTTCCTTAAGCATGAGTGTGCATTTTTTTTTTCGAATAAACCCTGAAGGTGATAATCGCACTATTTGCCGTATTTGTAAAAAAAAGTTGTTGAAATTGAAAATGTTGAAGATATCGAGTATCGAAGTATCGAGTATCGAGGAACAATCCATGGATATCGAGTATCGAAGAAATTTAGTATCGACCCATCTCTAGTATTTACCCTGAACAATTCCAGGGCTGCGGGTTAATTCAAAGGACTTGCTAATTTTAATCTATATTGTTGCAAGTTTGCGCCGAGATCTAGATTACTGCGCTTTTTATGCAAATGCGCGAGCGTCGAACCTATTTCATTATGAAGACTGACAATATTTCGTATGTCTATATTTACCTCATTAGATGTAACTTAGGAAACTTGATGTATAAAATATAATTGCACAATACACAAGATGGAGAGTATTACTTAAGTTATTATAGTCTGCGCATGCGCAGCGATGCCAGTGCTTGAGCCTGTAAGTTAGCGTAATTTTTGTATTTGCTAAGACAAGATAATAAATGTCATTGTTGGTCCAACGTTTGGTGAGGAAGCATCGCAACTTTGCTATTATCATATTTTGACAGTGCAGTTACACTGTTCGCCATCTTACTTACCAACGTGCTACAATCAGCCCCCTTAAGCCTACATGTAGTGATGAGGGACTACACCAAAGAAGTATTAGATATGGAACAGGAATGCGATCACAGAAAGGGTAGCCAAGATGTAA
>JAODVP010089852.1:0-12869 GCA_025400035.1 Tetradonia laticeps
TACGCAATTTACATTAAGATTTTCGAAAACTTTGATAATTTTTTACGCAAAAATGCGCTTCTCAATTGCAATAAGTCTTGACTGCAAAAAATTACGAATTTTTCTATACTAAAATCAACAGACCGGCCTTCTTTTTTTTTTAATCCACCCACAGTGTTATTTTTGCGCATCTTATAATTCTGTTACAGCAATAATAACGCAGTTATTGTAGTGGATTTTGAATGACTAATGTAGTTTAAGGTTTCCTGATGCCGTCTCAAGAGAATTTAATCATGTTATCAGTTCCTTTCATGAGATGTGAATTGTAAGTTTTTTCTCATTCGGCGCGAGTGGACCACTGGGTGCTGAACGGCTGTGCGAGCAATACATTTAATGGATTAGCGAGACTAACTGTATTTCAAGGTTGTCTGGTGTGACTGTGACTGCAAGTCTATTTTTAGAATTTTCGATATTATATTTTGTAATATTTTTCTATAGTAAAAATAGCAATAGATAGATATAATAAATAGTATATAGTTCCTAATTATCCAACACCGCTTATTTTATCAATAAAACAATTAATTTAATTGATTTCTTTGATATTAGACTGATTTAGTTGGGTGGATTACTAACCCCATTACCCGTCCCACGTTCCCCTATCCCCTTGGAGCAAGTGGGACGAAAAACATATTTTCGAATATTGTATTATTTTTGGTTTTATTGGATAGTAAAAAGACTGCAATTTTTATATAATGTAGTCAGATGGTTAAACTATTTATTCTAAAAAACATTATAATTTTTAGACTTAAAACAAAGTGGTGACGAATATTTTTCAAAATGCGTTCCAAGCTCCCCCACATTACTGTATTAAATTCTCGTGCTGCAGCTACCTGCCTGCCACATATTGTCACTACGAGCATCGGCTCATACAATATAAAATGTCGGGAAATATAAACATAGGCGGTATATCTGTGAAATACTTATTAGACCGTAGTTTCATAACAGTAGCCACAAAAAGAGCCCCATAAATGTCATAAATATCTTAAACATGCGAAAAAGATTCGATAAAAAGCGAATACTGCAAAATAAGTATAATATTCGTTTATATGTAGATATTTATATAAAGAGCCTGTCCCTAGTTATCACTCATTTCATTCTCGTTACTCGTTATATTCAAATTAGTTAAATGCATGCAAATATCAAAAAAATATTTAATACATACATATGGGTATACGTCGTATGCACATATAAGGAACTGACTTCCATAATGTTTAATGGCACGCTTCTTGGGGCTAATAGAGGTTGAAACATTTGAAATTGGAAGTATGCCTATGTAATTGCAACTATAGGCTCGAAATAATTTTTATATTTTTCTAATTCCAAATTTCTTTAACTGTTACACTTATATGTGAAGCTTTAAATTAATTAGTAAATGCTCTCAGGGTAAAAGTTGACAACGCTTGTTCAGGACGAGGATACATCTTTCTTCCCAACATTAATGAGAGGCGATTCAGTCTGGGACATAACTGAAAACAATATTAAGCTTAATTCGCGAGAAATTTGAAAATATGGAATAAATCTTGTTGGCTGTTGGGTTAAGTTCTTTGCGATTTGTTATGTCAACTTCAATCATTGGAAGTGAGGCCTTTTATTAATTGGTGCGTCAAATTCGAATATAGAAAGTTCAACCACTTACTTAAAAATGATATTAGAGTCCATTTTGAACCCAACTTCCACTTGAAGGGGATAATAATTATGGATTATAATCCATAAAATCCCAATATCTAAACGTGCGTCTGATACATAAATATACACCTGTTCCTTCTGCTCAATGATATCATTCGAGGTAATTTGTTCAGGCGGCAGTCATCTATAATACACGGACCTAATTGTATACATAAACTTCAAAGTCAGTTCATTATATTTAAAAACAAACCATACCTATATTGTAAAATAATATGTAAAATACCACCCCGATCTGTTTATTATTGTTTTAGTAAAGTTATAGTAAGTCAAGAATGCATAAGACAATGCACCATATTTATAAACGGACTTTACCATTCGCGTGGTGCTAAATATTTTTCAAAAAACAGCCCAGTATCCCATTTTACTCCAACCGCCCGATGGATCCAACCGTAATTGTAATGAATGCCTCGCAATCCCAGAAAGAAAGTACGGGTACTAAGTTTGGAGAATTATATTAGATTAAAGAAATCTAAAAATAACGTTTTTATGAGTGTATCTAAAAAGATGAAAATAAAGTGGTCAACTTCTATGTATGCATCACTCGCATTAAAAACGTAGTGCGCATCAAAACATACGAGTGCCTTTAGTCAGTACCTACACTATATGTTATGGCGGGTACACCACGTTTTTAATTTAAATAGTAAGAAACCATGTCATTGCTTTCGCAAAGCTATGGTGGAATTTTTAGATTTCAGAAAAATTCCTGCTTAAAAACGACCGGAATTTAAATCATATAAATATACTTTTCGAGTGATTTCAAAGAACTGAATATTTTTTATTACAAATTTTTCCAAAGTTTTCCTTCCCCCTTTTGTATTTTGGGTCGGTTTTATCCGAGACAGGAAATTGCATTTGATTTAGAAACATCTGGGATAGTGTCAGCAAGTCTTACAAGTTCTGGTTGTTTCCGAAACCGTGTAATTCTGAAATTGAAAGTGGGAGGAGCCATTTCCCCTGAATCAAATAATGAAAACTGTTTTTCGACATATCTTTTAGTTTTATAAAAAAAAACAACTACAAAATCTATTTCAAATCCATCCATCGTCCAGTAACTTTTCAAATTAGTTGCCATAGTCTGTTGTCATGAGGACTAATGGTACGTAAATATAGATATGTACTTACAATAAGTAAGTTATCAAACTTCAAAATATGGCATTCTTTCTGTGGGAAAACTATTACATTTATGTTGTAGCAATCTTAACAGTATATTACATCCAACAAATTGTTAACTTTTTTGTTCCTCCGGAAGCCAACATTAGCCGTCCCTCTAAAAGATTGGATATTAGACCATAAAATTTTAAAATTCAACAATTTTTCGTTTCAATATTGAAAATCTTCCGTTCTACCAATTAGATTAGGTGATGATAGGTTTTTTGGTTTTGACTTAGTAGAATACTGAAAATTTTGCAATATGTAATTTGTTCTAAAAAAAGTATAATTTCTAGGCTTAAAAAGAACTGAAAAGTGATACGACCCGATTTACACTATACAAATACACGAAATATGTAGTATCTATTTATTGTTAATAGTAAAGTATGCATTTATTTGTAGCTAAAAATGACAAGTGTAAATAACCGTTGCAAAATAAATCATTGATACTTGACAACAGGATGTAAGAGATTAGGAATGGATACTATACGAATCCGAATACCAATCCCAATCGCAATCTTAATCCTAATCCACAGATAGATGATCCGGAAAATCATCACATTGTCAAGTTTACCAATGAATAATAAAGATGCATGTTCGGGTTCTCGTTACGGATCTCGGCGCGTAATGGGATTGCAAACTCAAATAAACGAAAATATCCTTAGGCAAGATTTATCATTTCGTATAGGTAGATACATCCGCTACAATAGCAAATTTACCGCCCGCTTCTTTCTTTGCGGTGGATACATTTTTATACAAATGTGTAATTTCCAACCTTAAATTTTACCGAAAAAAAACTAAAACTATAGGTAGGCAGTAAAACGTTGCAAATTTACTACCTCACAGTGAATGATAGTGTAACAACAAAATTAAGTAAAATTAGTTTTGGTTTAAGGTCATGTTATGATATGGTATGGTATGTTAGGTTATGAATAGGCTCTGTAAGGTTATGTTATATAAGTCTATGTTAGTTTATATATAATAGTTTTGCTATATACTCAATTCGCATTTTAGATTTTTAGTCATGTTTTCGCTGACGCTTTAAAAACTATGACGTTCCCGCTGCGCCCAGGGCCATGGATTGCCATCCGAATCCGAATCAAAACGTGAACCCATCGCTATCCCTGCGCACATACATAGCCACACGCCCGAGCAACACACAGCCCTCCAGTGCCGAACGCACCCTTTGTTTATTCTAAGGATTGCAGTTTGCCGGTCTACTTGTCATCATCTCTCGCTAAATGCGCGCCGAACGTATTTATATCCGCGTCGTCGTGCGCCGGCAAATGCTGGCGAATGAATCGAGAAAAAATCGAATGGGACCAGCGCGCTTGCAGTGCGCGCTGCAACAATCAAACGCCGCGGCCGGCAACTGCCACCATTTGGCGCGCTCATCCGCCGGCATGCGGAGGGAGCCGGGCGCGCTGACGAATTTTCAATAGCTGAGAACAACTTTGTGAGCAAACAGAGGGTGAAATAAGTTGTAAGTTGGTGCTGCAACGAAGAGCTGGCGGCAGTTGTGAAGTTGTTCCATCTCGCTAATGCTGGAGAGTGTAGAGAGGAATCAGAGCAGAGCTGGAATGATGATAAACGTACATGGGTACATTTGACATTAATTGACATTTAGAAAAATTTTATTTTGGATTTTCATTTCTTGGTGTGCTTTCCATATTTTCCTTCTTTGGATATAACTGCATCTGTATCTACATAAATGAAAAATAAATAATTTATTATGTATTTTAGCTTCTTTTTCTTCATATTTTAACATATATGCCTATAAGATTGATATGACAGAACGCCACTTACTCGTATGCCAATTAAACTAAATTAAAATTATCCGTATCACTTCCAGAGGCTTTTTCAACTAATCTAACCTACTTTGTAATTAATATATGAATAAATATAATATTAATACAGCGGATCGCTGGTTATCCAGATAACAATTAACGGAAATCTTAATTATCCGGATTTCACAGATTTTTCTAATGATGTTATAATAAATAAGGAATTTTTTAAGAGTGATAGGAGTGTTTTGTATAGAGTAAAACGGGAGAACTTGGGACGCCTTTTGAAAAATATTCGTCACTTTTTTGTTTTAAGTCTAAAGATTCTATTTTTTTAGAATAACTAGTTTAACCATCTGACTACATCATATACAAATTTCAGATTTTTTACTACACAATAAAAACAAAAATAATGCAATTTTCCAAAAAGTGTTTTTCGTCCCACATGCCTGAAACATGTCTGAAACTCTAATGAATTTGGCTATTAAATATTCTGCATATTTATACAGATTTTCCATATCTTTGCATATTTCGGAAATACTATTTAAACGAAGATTTATTGCCAATTAAATTTGGCACTATGGTAGAATCAGCTTTGATACTGTTACATATTTTGCATATTATGCTATATATAGCATTTTATTCCATGACTATACATACGGTTTAACCGAAAAAAGTGATTATCCGAGACAACCCATTAATTCGGTTAAACGGGGTTCTATTGTAGGCAATTCCACATTTTATCATTCACGATTATTACCATTAAATATATTAATATTGAAATTTCGACGTCAATGTTGTGCATATTTGTACAAATTGCATAACTTTGCATTTTTCGGAAATTTCGGAAATTTTTACAAAGATTTATTGCCAATTAAAGGCGACCCTTTGTTTTATGCTGTTGCATATATTTCAGATATTAATCCATAGACATAAATAATTGCATATTTCGCATATTTTTGCATATTTTGCAAATAACTGCAAGATTTATCATTCAAACTTGTTACAACGCTTGAATACGTTTTAGTATTGAAATTATGACCTTTCTGAATATTTTGCATATTTAGAGTAATATGGGGGAACGCGGACATAGGCGGAACGTGGGACGGTCGCTATATCTTTCATTTCCTTCACCTGGCTGATTTAAAAAAAAATCATAGGCGTGCAGAACTGTATTTTACGCCGGCTCACGAAATTTGATCGAATTTGGATAAGTATTGTGATAGCTAGGCAATAAACAAAAACGACGCATGCGTTTCGGAGCCTCAATTTTTTTGCGCATCTCAATTTCATTGATTTCGTTGAAATTAGACCGATTTAGATGGATGGACCAGTAACCCCGCTACCCATAGCATGGGGCATGTGGGACGAAGAACACGTTTTGTAAAATTGCATTATTTTTGGTTTTATTGTAGTTATTCTAAAAGAAATAGAATTTTTAGACTTAAAACAAATAGGTGACGAATATTTTTCAAAAGGCGTCCCAAGTTCCCCCGTTTTATTCTATACAGAGTTTGCATATTTCGGATTTGAATTTTAAACATTATTAACATCTGTTAGTAATGTGTTGATATTATATACTGTTGAATATTTTGCATATTATTGAATATACATACTTGCATTCTATCTAGATAAATGATAAACAGAAAGATTTCATATTGAATGACAAAAAATTTTAACTTGCCTTGAAAGATTTGAACATTGATCAAATGATTGACTGAGCAGAAGATTCCGAAGAGACGCATGCGTGGATAATACCGTGAAAAGACGCAATCGACCATTGGACATCCATCACAACAGCTCACCACAAACGAAAAATGAACAAATACAGAGGAAGTATATAGGTACAACTTGGAATGAGGTTAAAGTACAGTCGGCGAGCTTTGTACATAGACTTTGTACACTACGTAAACGAGTTTTTGTGCGCCGCAAGAATTAAGTGATTGAGCGTTGCATATTGTGCATTGTTGCATGTAAGTTGCGGTTAAAATTGGTTTAGGACTTCTGTACTCGATTTGAAAGGATATAGGGTAGGAATGGAGTCCATTGAGTATTTATCTATTGGTGTTCTGAAAAATGAAAGCTGTAAAAGATCTAGCAAATATTTCTCCACTATAGATACAGTCAAGTTTATGTTTGCGTATTTGACGAGCTGATTATGATTATTTAAGTATTGTTTGTTTTTATTCGTGGCTGGTTAGGTTATCATAGGTTATCTAACTTTTGCTAGATTAATATGGAAAAATTTTATTCGTAATGAATTTCTGAAATTTTTACATATGCAGCATATTGTGCATATTTTTGCATATTTTGAATTTATTTACATGATTTACATTTATCTGCATATTTCGCACTTAGTTGACATTCTGATTAACTTGTGCATATCATCCCGATTAGGTGTCTATATCTCGTTTGGTATAAAGTTTAAGTGTACGTTAGCGCTTGAGTTTGGTTAGGCGCAAATTAGAAGCAAATTTGAATAAGTCCATAGTTGATTTTGTAGTAAGATTCACACAGCCGTCGCTGTTTGTTTGTCGCTGACATACAGTTGACACACTAAGGCACGTACAAACATCAAATATGTGCTTATAACTTGGATTTACACGCGCGTTTACATATCGTTCGCATTCATTTGTGCATTTGTTTCGGGGCTACAGAGGAGAACATAACCTACAAACCAACAACTTGTAAGTCTACACGTAACTGCTCACTTTTCATTAACCTCTTCTCAATATCTTCAATATTTACAGATGTGTATTCGGAATATATATATAGATATGTAACCTAACCTATGATAAATTTATTAACTGAACGTTATAGTGCGATATTCTAATGGTAATTAATTAATTTCAGTAATGAATTTAATGAATCATCCTCTGTGATCCTTTGTTTCTGTAATTTTTCCAACGAGACCGGCGCGAGGTTGTTAAATCAAATTAGAATCCAAATTGAGCGGAACGAATTCACGCGATGCCGATCAACGACGACCTAATTAAATATGTTTACACGATCGTCGATTGTTTCAATGTTGACGACGCACAAACAATCGCAAGGCACTCGCGTCTGGTTGCGCAAACAGCGCGCGCGCACACGAATGAAAATTCCACGCCGCCCCACGTTGACGCCGCCGCCGCCGACATCCATCTAATGGACGTGTAAGCAGCATCCGCCTCGAACACATCCACAACATGTACCATCAACAATAATGCGCTTACATACAATAAACTGCTACTGTAATATGCAACTCTAATAAAATTATAGTCCAATTTATTTCATTAATTAACAAATTAGTTGTACATTAGGTACAACTTATTCATTCCAATATGCAAGGTAGACAAAAATTACAAAAAAACTGTATATAACAATATCTAACCTAACCTAGATTGGCGGATTAAAAAGAAAACGCCGAAGGCAATGAATAATTCAGTATGTATTGAGTAGAAATCATAGAGTGGAAGAGTGGAAATCATATTATTGTACATCCATAGACACAATACACCTGTAGATGGAGTTACATTCGAGGTTAAGTCAAACAATGCATCTCGAAGCGGTTGAGGCATCCATATTATTTTTTTACGAGCTTACCAGCGGCGGTGACGTCCGCTTCAAGCCGTATTTATGTATCTACGTATGTATGTACTAGATTCCATGTTTGCGCTTGTTATTATTACAATTATTTCCACATAATGAGTACGCTACTCGCTGATGGACTGTGGAGCTACTAACGAATGTTAACTGATGAATTATCTGTCTTGTGAAGGCGAACGACAGGAGGTACTGACGGAGAAAAGAGAAAACTAAACCTGTTTTATTTTTTATTGGAAATCAAGAATACAACTAACGCCATCTTGTTTCTAGTGGATAATCCGTTAATATATGCAAATACAATAGAACCCAGGTGCAGCGCATCACGCTTCTAACGAATAGTCCTCTTGTAACGTAGATTTAAGTTGGTCCCAATTCTTTCCTATACTCACAAAGTTAATTTATCCCGCTTGTAGCGTGGTGATGTAGTAAATTTCTCGTATGTAGTGTAGCCTCGGCGTGGCACAAACATTCGCCTTTCGTATAGTGACAATGTTATTTTTTGAACATATAGAATAATTCAGGCATGTATTTCTTCATCTGTGCTTTGATAGAACACGTGCATTCGTGCATCTGTGCATCAGTAACATCCCAGCCTTCCCCATAAAGCTTCTATACCGGCGATAGTCTGCTAAATATGTCAATTAGTCGTTATATATAATTTTACAGTGCTCGAAAAGGCGCAGATTATAAACAGATTTGGACAATGCCACTATATTGACAGCTAGTTAATTTCTTGAGATTGAGAATTTTGATCGAAATCAACAATCAAAAATCACGGATTATTTCTAACTGAATAATAATACATATTTGGTGAAAATACATATGTATTAAGTTATTCTGTGTAACATTATAATTATGAAATTTCACATTCCAATAATATTTTAGGTTCAAATGATTAATGAAAAGATATCGTACGACTAGGAATCGAACCGCAGACGACTGCATGGGTACTGCAGGGCTCTGCCATTGAGCTACCGTACGATTCCCAGTCGTACGATATCTATTAATCATTTGAACCTAAAATAATATTGGAATGTGAAATTTCATAATTGTAATGTTAAAATCAGTTCCAAAACTACTATCAATCTTAATATTATTATGTGTATTTAAATTTATTTTGTGAATGTTTTATATAATACTAGTTGACCCGACAGACGTTGTTCTGTCTTAGGTATCTTGCTGAATCGTCCATAAAGTAAATTTGCAAAAATTTGTAGTCGCTATCCGATATTGGCAATAAGGAACCTTATTCGCTGTAGCTCACGTACCGCAATTCATCCCTCTACCAATTTTCCTTCCCCTTCCTCTATTATCTTCCATCCCTCCATCCCTTGTACACCATCAGACTGCCCTCTTTCTCATATTTATTGTTTTAACTTACAATTTGAAAAACAGTTACTATTAACAAGTTTTTCAGAATTACTACAGGCATTTCCTTTCACTATCTTAATTAGGATATTTGCGTCACCTATTTCGTTCTAGCACTTTTGCTTTAGAAGGCAATATTCTTAGATTAGAAAAGTATGTACCATTCCCCGGCTGTGGTTAATTTTAAACAAAAACATTCTGAGTTGTTTTTTCTTCGTCCTAATCGCTGAGAACATAAAATTACAAATAACATTACCGGTGCACTTATGTATAAATTGAAAATCAGAAACTCTGACAGTTTACTAATGTCAACCTAAATAACAAACATTCACGATGTCTACACTGACAATGAGATATATTTAATGTTATTAACAAAAAAGAAAAGGTATGATATCGCCCACTAGTTTCCCGTTACTAACGAATTCCCGCATGTAACGGATTTGCGAAATATGCACATATATGCAAATATATTCAGAATTATATATCCATAGATGGAGTTAGTTGTAGAGTTGATTTTAAATTAACAACATTCCATGTTTCGTTCTCGTTTTCTATATATAGATGTAAAAATACTTACTAATTGTGAGTAATATCTAACAATGAGACTCGGACATTCCGACATTCTGACATTCCAAATGAAATTTTATTAGTGACGCAAACATCATTTCAATTCTTGGGTCATCACTCACAATGGTCCATCGTGAACAGGTATCTCAGGTATATATAGCTAAGTATCTATAGAAATCCATCTATCTATGGATAGGTACTAATGTATCCACCTCTGACCAAAATCACGCTCCTCCGGATATTGCTCGATGCGCAAGCATGGATACAGTCGCGATGAGTCGCCGTAGGAAAAAACGCGTGACATTTCATTCGTGTCGTACAGCTGGACCGTTCGAATTTCAATTAGAAGCACTGTGCAAACGAGCCGATTCCAGCGCGCCGGCACATTATCGACGAGGCTCTAAATTATTGCCGCCGCCGACGGAGGATACCCGGAATGCAGAAAATAACGTCACGTCGACTTTCCATCCTTGGACTGTGTCGTGCAATGGAGAATTTTGGTGTACAAATGTAAATGCAAATTACATTACTTTGCATTACATTACTTAACATTACATTAGTTTACATTATATTAGATAAATTTTATTGCGTTGCATTGCAATGAATTTCATTACATTTCATTTCATTTCGCTTCATTTCATTCCGGTGTGCATTCAACAAGTCCTTAGCAAACTAATTCCAGTGGAAGTATAATTTTGGTTAATTATGAGCATGATAATCAAGGTTATTTTACATAACTTATGTGGGAGCTGGAGATCTATCTTCTTTGTCAGCTTAATTTATATATAGGTACCGTGAGACTTTAAAAGAATGGCGGGTTATAAAATCTTTGAAGCAATAGTGACCGTTAATAACATGCATACCTACTAGCTTTCAAAGCTTAATACTAAGGCATTGCGGTTGTCAAATAATTATCCTCCGAGTGATATAATTTATATCAAATCGGAAGGAATGTTTTCCTAAAAATTCCATCAATCAAAAAAAAAAATTGTAATTATAACCGAAATTTATGCCAGCTGTACGCAATCAAATTTGCATTTCAAATTCTCAACTTAAAAGTGCCAAAAATTAAGTACACTGTTATTCCCCGGTTTCCCCAAGATAAATACCTGTTATAAAGTATTGCGGGCCATAATTCTGAAAAGCTCTGTTATTTGTTGTTAATTTGAATACCTACTATGTATTAAAATTTATAAACAAATTCAACAATTAATTGCGAGCAAACTACGAGGAATTTCAAGCTCAAATTGTCACCATTAAATACGTCACTACAAATATTCAAAATAAAATTTACTCTACGCTGTCACATACACCGTGTTTAAAATAAATGCATCCATCCATGTCAATTCAATACATCGATTTTACATACGTACTTGAATAATATTGGGCATACTTTATGGTCCTCAAGACAAGAATTCTTGTCTTCATAACAATCTACCTAACTAACTCCTGGCAAGCACGAATGTGCGCATACCTAACTTCTTAATGAAGAAATTCGTACATGCCAGGAGTCTCGTGCAGTCGCCTGTGCGGAAAATTGGAGTAGCACAAAAAAATGAAAAATACTTTAATCACCCCAGGACACAAAGTTCTGAGAATTTATTTGATTGCTGGAGAGGGTTAGGTTGTTATCGGATATGTCCAAATTTTTTCTGGAATACCAAGTGCCGAACGCCAATTAAAAATAAACAGCAAAACTTAAATAAATAAATAAATAAAATATCTTATTTTTTAATAAATAAATACGTTTGTGTTGTTTTTCAATATTTTTCAAGATTTCTTGTTTTCTGGACATGAAAACGTAGTATTGACAGCAAATTTTTTGTTTTATCTTGAAATCAAAAAGTACAAGGTAAGATCTTTTCAACATTTTCAAGAAAAGGTCTACCCCAAAATTACGAAGGCACTTGATCCAATAAATAGTTTTAAAAATACACTGTATATCTCGACCTATAGTTTGCACTTTGGAAACCAAAATATATCTCGAAAAACGGGGATGTGTACTACCCGACAGATATACTGGCAATTTCACCATAAACATTAAATTTAAACAGCTAAAGTCAGTCAGCGGAATTGAAATTTGGACGGCGACTACTTAGATAACCATTGGAAAACCCAATGCAACCCTATATTTGCAAAATATGTAAGCTTTACAAAATATGCAAAATAGATATACAAAAGATGCAGAATATACAAAAGATGCAGAATATACAAAATATGCTAAGTATGCAAAATATACAAAATATACAAAATATGCAAAATATGCAAAATATGTAAAATATGCAAGGTGTGCGTAATGGAATGAACCGCCATCTTTTGAAAATTTTAATCACCTAATTTTTTAGAGTAACTAGTGAAATAGTGCGTATAATTAGTACCTGCTCATCAAAACATGACGTGTATACCACGTTTCTAATACGAGTAATGTATTCATCGAAGTTGGCCACTTTATTTTGGCAGGTTCCAGTCCTGCCGGTGAATCATTTTTTGACACTTTCTTTCTTTATCAATGAATACATTATGTCTAAATTCTAAATTTAGTATTCTTCAGCTTATACTTCAAATCCACACATATGTAATTATATGTATTTTTTTAATCGAATATAATTTTTTTATTGAAGAAATAAACGTACATACACTGAAACCTCGATCTCCCGATCCCCGCACACTCGGAACTCCGGATTACCC
>JAODVP010089939.1:0-12850 GCA_025400035.1 Tetradonia laticeps
GCAAAAAATAAAGCAAAAAATTACGAATTTTTCTATATTAAAATCAATCGAGCGGAATTTATTTATATTAAAAATCACCCACAGTGTAATTAGTCATTTTAAACTTAACATTGAGGCTCAAATTTGGACCATCGATGAAATATAGTTTAAAATTCGATAGCAATCAAAATCTTTAAGACAGCCACTTGTCCTTATGATTATTGCAGTTCAAACCTTCCCCAATTGGCAATGTATCGAATTCATATGAACATATAAGGAATAAATTACCTGCGAAAGTTTTCAAAAAGTGCACTATACAAATTTGCTATTTCAATAAGAATGCGTTGATTTGTGAACTTCGGCTGAAGTACACACTCCTTATCAGCACAAAGGAAGGACTTAGAGGGTTTGCCACCTGAATTGCCAAAATTCGGAGTCTAGTTCATATTTGGACCAGTTCCTCTAATTATAAAAATAATATACAATTTCCAATAATAATAGTGATATATTAATAATATTTTATACTCAAAAAATCAAAATAAAGCAGATTTTAAGTCAGTATTAGACTTGCCAGATTTTCAAACTTTTAATACCGGAAAATATACGGGATAACACGGGACACGCACCCTATAGCTAGTGCATACTGGCGTATTTTTGCGCAGCTAGCTTGCATACATGGCGTATAGACTTACGGAGTTATCTGCGTCCGGAAATTATTTATATTTATCAATAATAATCATGTATATATTATAGTAGAGAGGATCGCACCGAACCCCAGGATTGTATTTTGCATATGAAGTTAATTTAAGAAAACTTTGTTATCCGATTTTCCTTTGTTTGAAAGTTTCTCTTGGTATATTCGAACGTTAATTGCGGGAGAACTATCTATCAAACTTTTATCTACTTTTTTGTGATTTGTAATCTACACAAAATCCCACATCCCACATTAGAAATACATATTCGTATATTGAATTTGACGAAAAAAAGTTCAGTTTTGAGCGAAAATTTCGGACTTTCATTGATTACATTTTAGTTAATAGCGTTCTTGTTATAGGTTTTCAAAAACAGCACTATTGGCCCCCAAACATTTCCAACTTCGTTAAAAATGTGCGCCCGTTGCTCTCTTGATTGCTATCGATCGCCTGCAGTATTTCTAATGCGTTGAATTAGTGCATTCCGAGTGTCGACTTTAACTTTGTATACTTCACCTTTGAACCTGTCCACCATTTGAAGCTCAAATGATATGAGGTTTGGAGATCGTAGAGGCTATATGAAAGGACGTCTGCGACCAATCCAATGTCCTGCAAATCTTTCGTCCAAATATTGTAATTCTTTTATGAAAAAATTGAATTAATGCTCTACTACGAGGCGACTCGCAAGAATAAATAGGCCAAATTAATAAATACCACGACCATACGACCATACCATACTATGAATCGTACAAATTCTAAATGTAAATCACCTTGATAGTATTGATCATCTAAACGAATGTTGCAATAACAAATATTGTAATTACACTATAACTTGAAAACAAAATAAAATCCGATAACAACAGTTGGCTTTTTTTGAATTATTTTCACATGTAAAATACAATCCTGGAGTTCGGTGTTATTCCATCGACTCACTCCGTATAACACAAAAATAAGTAATCATTATGATCGTAAATAATTATAAAATATACAATCCTTTTTAAATATACGTATGTGTGTGCAATTTATATCGCAATTCATAGCAATCTGTATTTCATTTTTGATTAAGTTTAAAGAGCTTAGGCTTGTCTCGCTATGCCATTTGAATGTTGGATATATCTTTTCAAATTTAAAGATTTGCAGTAAATTTTCTAAGTTACTAAAATGTACGTTTGGTAACGGCACATAATACGCCAGCCGTGTGCGAGAATGGGACCAAACACCTTCGTTGATGCCGTCAGACTGAGTCCCACGCATTTCCCGCCTTGAAAAAGAACAAAACGAATATAAATATATAAAACCGCGCCAGACTTAAAAGCTGGAATACGGGATTTTTGGCGTCCCGTATAATGTCAATACGTGACGGAGTTTTGTGGACTGAGATACGGGGCATCTCGTACAATACGGGACGTCTGGCAAGTCTAGTCAGTATTCTTTTATGCAATAAAAATATAAACGGTAATGGTATTTGCTACCACAATTCGCATCCCTGGCCATAACAAAAAATGCCTTTCATAAAATTACTTTAAAATACAAGTAAAACCCATTTTCGATTTATTACATACACATATTTATTTATTTATATTTATTCAATTATTATTCGTTATAATTTATGTTTAAATATCCACCCTTAAATATTATCAGATATATTACAGCTTTACAATCATCTTAAACACTAGTGACTAGAATCTGACTCATTTGATTCTTCAGCGCACTCGAAAATCTCGAGTGGCCGATTCATCGAAAAACGTTTGAACCTAGCAAAAATATCACAAACAAAACGGTTGTTATATAACTAGTCAACACCCTATGACTTATTATTGATATATAACTACTGCTAATCTTTCTGTACTTCATATGATCTCAGTGTCTCCTTTCCTAGTTAAAAATGGCATGATGTTGACGGAAATTTTACAATAAATATTTGTAAGCCGTGCGGTTGATCAACAAGCCGCACTGTTCAACTTCATTACTTTCTGAACAATTTACAATTCTATCAAAAACACATACATTAATGCAATGCAATAACACAATGGTAACAATAGGTTTCTAGCTCGCATAACATTCGAAAGTAAGACATTCACATAAACTGGAATCGGGTTCCTTACACTCTTTGTTAACATTATGGGAATTAACATTTTAATACTGCACTTATTTGTAGATTTTAGGGTAATACACTATATAATGAGTATATGACATTTTAACTCTTTAACTATATGAACAGAGTTAGTTAATTTAATACATAATTAATTAATGCCACATGTACTTTTTTAAAATTGTGACATAATCTATGATTTATTAATTTAAGTTACATGTTATTAGTGTGAAGTTGCTATATATTTCCAACGTCGTTATTGAAAGTTTAGAGTTTTGTAAATACTAATATTTCCTAATTTAGTAAGATATTCGTATCTTAAATGGTAGGATTTCTTATTTCTAATCTTTGGTTGGGCCTAGCTGCATACGCGTCGATTGTCGACTAGCAAGTCAACAATTGCGACATGAAAATCGGTAAAGGAACATGAACAAACAGAATTTTCCTAATTATACACGCTTTACGCGAATGCTAATTACCTAAACGACCTAAACTCTAAACTAAGCTTTAGGAACCAATCAGAAAGTAAGCGTGATACTAACTTTACGTATTACAATGATATGTTAATCTAATTACTAATTATAAATGAAATATCAGTGAATTTATTGATTATGAATTGTAAATGATCGAAAGATACAAATAAATTTCTTTAATTCAGACAAAAATTAACCTACAAAATGCGTTAATAACAATTTCAGTGCATTTGTACAATAGTTGACGAATATTGCGCATTTCAGTTTAATTTAATTTTAAGGGTAAAGTCGTTCCTATTAACTTAAGTTTTGTTTTCCACTTAAATGTTCGTGTCCGCTAATCTATCCCTTTGCTTAAACGTAGATTAGATTTTATGCGTTTCTACACTACTATATTGTCCGCTCGATTATTTTGTTCTGGATTGTTCAACTCAAAACTATGTCAAGTTCCCCTAACAACAGCAAAGCGTCGATAACGATAACACTAATAGCATCTATTGCCGTTAATATTAACTATATTTGCCTGATGTAACTTTGCCTTATGATAAAACACTCATTGCACACCATCTTACGATGCTCACATTTAATTAAATATTACATTTTGGTGTAAAAGCTTCACCTACAAGTTGCTACACTTATATTCAATACTTTCTTTTACACTCATACCCCGAGCGAACAAAGCTAAGATTCCTTTTCTTCAGGTTTCAATATGATTTCTTTGGTTCAACATTTGACTACTGTCTTTATTAATTTTATTAATTAATTATAGTTAATTATTACTGCGCGATCCGGACTTTTGCATGGAAGGTTATTACGTTTCGGTACTTTATTGTTGGTTGTTTACGAGTAACGTACATTTGAATGGAATGTTTAGGTGTCTCTGACAAATGGAATGTTTGTTAAATACCTGTTTAATCACTATCCGAACTCGATTCAGCTTCCGGAATGGGCTTGGGCTTTTCTTCCACTGCTGGTTTCGTGACTTTGGTAGCCACAGCATATGCATTTGGATTAGCTCCTTCTGTGTGCTCGATTCCCACCCTGAATATGAATGATTTGAAATTATCATACAAATTGTGCAATTTGATTCAATTTATTCTTACCTGTATTCATGACGTGCCAAATAACGTACATATTTTTCGGGTGGTTCGTCACTATCAGAATTCTGTAAGCTAACACTTCGTACAGTGGTGTGACTGACCTGAGTCGCTGGCATTGTAAACTCTACGTAGCAGTATTCCGCTAAAGATTCAGGCATTTGGTCGTAGCTTGTTAGGGACAGACGGCAAACCATATTATGCGTTGTGTAAGCACCTTGACCTTCTTTCGGTAGCCTGGGACACCTCCAGACAATAGCCCTGTGTTGATGCTCGTACTTAGCCTGCCCCGATGTTACTTCGATCAAACTCTCCTGTAGTTGATCGACAGTACCTAAAATTCGCTCAATACCCTTAATCTTCCCCGTCCTTCTATGGGCTGATTTGACTGACCCATATCGGAAGTGTTTCTCCACTCTGAACATATAGATCCAACACTCGGGTATTGGAAATCTGATCATTACGTCTTCGCAAGGGATTTGTCCGAGTTTACGGGAAGCAAATCCAGGCACTAGGACATCCGCTCTAAGTTCAATTTTGTAACCTGTCACACAGATCTGCGCCTTGAGCTGCAGAGGTAGCTCCCGATTCTTAGGGGGTCGTACTCGGAACCGTAGCAATTCAATATAACAAGCATCAGGGGGCTTAAATTTAATAATGTGCGTCTCATTGTAGTCGGGTTGTTGTACGCAGTTGTGGAATTCGACGTTTTCTAAACGAATCCACTCCTCGGTTTCCACTGGGATGATATCATGGCGCCCGACCACTTCCTTACCTTGCCGACGCATGTCGTTCACCCCGAGTTCAATATCTGGCATTCCGGTTAAGAAGCCCAGGAAGAAGAGACGCACTCTTGCAATTTGTTTTTCAATATGACCATCTGAATCTTGTTCAACATAGAGCTCATCAACTGCCGTGACTTGGACTTCTTCCATTTTGTAGTTAAGCGCACGGTCCCTATGCGCTTGCAGTTTGAATAGCGCTTCTTCAATTGTGAACGAAAACTGTTTGAGATCTTCGAAATTTAAAGAACCTAACTTCATGAGTTGGGAGACTTGTGGGGCATGCTCTACAGGTAGCCCCAACTTCTTTAAATCACTTCCGAATTCTTTACATCCTTCGTAGTCGCCAGCAATGGCATATTGAGCAAATTTACTCAATCGGTTAGTAATCCTTTCAGCCTTTTTTACCTGACCTGGTCTTACTCCCGGCCTTTCTTTGTAGAAAATGTATTGAAGTTTAACAGTGAAAATCTTGCCGAAGTTGTCATATTGTTGTGCGCCGATTTCCGAAACCGAGTAGCACGGTTGCAATGGCAGTTCTTGGAATGGATCTTTATCGTTCTGTTGATTAAACAGCTGAAGTAGTACGCAGTCAGGTTGATATGCCAGTTTAACCCAGATCTTCTTCCAAAAGCGTTGACCTGTAATTTTCTTTTTATTGGGTTGACGAAGTTGCATTTCCCATCCCTGTCCGGTATAGTCCAACCGAGGAAATGGTTCTAACGGAACTGAAGTGTCTTCATCAAATAGTGGGGTTGGTGGAGTTTCGCCAGATTCCGAGTGTTTCATCTCACCTAAAATTACATAAAATGATTAGGAGAATCTAACTAACTCTATAAGGATATAACAAATATTTACCCATTGGTAGAGTGAAATCTGGTTGAGCAGGTGCCACACTTTCACTTTGATCAAACGGATTTATTCGTGAAGGATCCGCGTATGCCAAATTGGTCACTGGGGGTGGTGGAGCCAATATGGGACAAGCTCCTCCAAAACTATCGTCTCCCTTTGGACGAATAACTACAGTAAAATCTTTTTCTTCATCAGAGTCTAAGGACCCTGCTTTGCTCATTTTGAAAGGAGTACTTTGTGGGACACAGGGTGGCTCTTGCATTGCGAGGAACGAATCAAACTGTTCATCATTGCCAAAGCCTGATGAGTCAAACTCACCTCCAAAGTCACCTCCATAAGCATCAGTGCCTCCCCAGGTTTCCCCACCACCTCCTCCGAATGCATCAAAAGCGCCATTCCGGTTCTCATCTTTCGCTGATTCAAACTTGGCTGCAAATGCATCGAAAGCGTCATCTTGTTGAACGCCAAATGCATTCGAAGTTCCTGAATATGCATTAGTGCTAGAACTAAACGCATCTGCTTTTGATGTGGCAAAGATATTGCTATCAATTGGTTGAGTAGTAGCCGTTGTAAAGCTATCACTGTTTGTTGCAAATATATTTGTGGATGATGAATAACTAACTTCCATCGGAGCTTGATACGAGCTATTATCGATATTTGCAGGAGGTTGATAATTTTGATTAGGCTCCATCGGAGCAAACTCTTGATTGGAAAAGTCTTGGGTTGGTACAACGCTGGGATTAGTCGGACTTGTTTCTTCCACAGCCGCGAAAGGATTAAACGTTGCACTTGAGACTGATTCTTTACTTTGGCTGTGGTCACTAGTATCCATCTGCATTTCGTGTTGAGGTGAAAGGAAATCAGAAGGTTGTTGGGGTGAGCTTTGAGCTTCATTTTCTGAAGCTTCAACAGATGTAGGTTCTTCAGTTAATTCTGGATTTACATTTGATGGTTGGTTAGGAATGACCGTAGTGTCTGAAGGAACAGAACTTTTTCTCGAGTTGCTTTCGCTGGATTCGGGATCTGCTTGCGGAGCATCCAATGTATCAGAGAGGAGATCAACAGCGGCAGCTTCCGGTTTGTACAGATTCATTATATCTGCTGCTGATTTAGGTCCTGTTTGAGCTGAACCAAACATGTCCATAATGTCATCATCTTTCTTTACTGGTGGAGGAACAGTGGGGGGTGGTGGTTTTGGTGGGGGTGCACTTACGTGAGGAGCAGGAGGTTTTGATGGAGGAGCAGTTTGCATAGGTCGCGGGGTTTGGGCAATGATAGGTGGCGGTGGTTTTTGAGGAGGAGTTGGTCTGGGTGGTGCTGGTCTTGAGGGTGGGGCAGGCCGGGTTGGTGGGATGATTGGTTGTGGTGGATTTGTAGATTGATGTAAAATTGCTGGTTGTGGTGGAATGATTGGTTGAGGTGGAATAATTGGTTGAGATGGAATAACTGGTTGAGGTGGAATAACTGGTTGAGGTGGCACAATAGGAGGCATCACAGGTTGAGGTGGAATGGCAGGCTGTGGTGGTACAACAGGGGTTTGTGTGGGTATTACAGGCTGAAGAGGTAACGGTTGTATTTGCGGTTCTGGTTGCATTGGTATTACGGGATGTGGAGGAAGTGCAGGTCTTACAGGTGCCGCAAATATTTGCTGCGGTGGTGATACGATTCCTTGCATTGTAAATTGTGCTGTCATAGTAGGTTGTTGAGTTGGGTTATCAATGAAATCATCTTCCATCATCAACAAGTCTTCGTGCACCACTGATGAAGGTTGGTGTCCTCCCATCGTCTCGGTTTTGGCGTCACTGACATCTAATAAATCTCCAAATTGTGGTTCCGGAGTAGGACTGGGAGAATGCAGATCCCTCATTGATACTGGACTTGGTGTTCTTGTTGGTGGTATCCGATCTAAAAGATGACTACTAGCAGCATCCATCTCTCCCATTACAGACATGAATAAATCTTGCGTTTCTTTAGAAGGTGGAGGCCTCGGGGGAGGTGGTCTCCGTGGCTGTAGTCCATTTGCTTCTGCTTCAGTGGCTACAGAATTTGTGTACTTTAAATCCAATTCGGTAGGTTTTTGAATAATGGTTGCGGTTGCATCAATTAAAAAGTCATGTTGCATGCCACCAGCTTCAGTAAATATGTTGCCTGTATTAGCAGCATATGCTGGTGGTTGTTCGAACATTATAGACTGTGCGGGTTGTGCTTCGCTGGGCTCCAGATCCATTGGATCAAACGCGAACGGATTAGTCGCTCCACCGCCATTCGCGTGTTCATGCGCGGGTGCCATAGTAGCAGCGCTTTGAGACAAGAATGGATTATCATTTACACCAAATTGATTGCTAGCCGCATCCGGAAAGCAATCGTCACCCATGAGGAACGGGTTTGAGTTGCCAGCATTGGGCGACACATACTCGTCCTCCGTGAACAGGAATGGATTGGCTGCCATTGTAATTATCCTCACGAAATTAAATCAATTCCGACTCGAGTAACTTTAATTCCGATGGACCCGGTGCTATATTATTGGCTATGCTTGTGTCAAACGGATCGATATTATCCTCCTCGTCGAAACCAATGTCAAAGCTAACTTTTCCCGCTATCGGCGTTAAAGGTTTAACGTCTGGTTGACCAGTCTCTGCTTCTAAAATATTTGAGTATTTCGAAGCTACCGGTTTGTCCCTGGGATCAAAGTCGGGATCGGTTATGTTTCTTTTAATGGGAGCTTGGACGACAGCAGGTGCGTTAGTAATCAATTCAGATTCCAACAAACGTAGTTCCGTTTGGCCCGGTAGGATATTGCTTGCAATTGAGGTGTCGAATGGATCAATGTCGTTTTCAAAACTATTATTATCAGCGGATGGAGTTAAAACTTTTGCCCCGATGTCGTTGTCAATGCCCAGCAAGTCCAGAGGTTCGGGTGAAGGAGGTTTTGGCAACTGGGCAGCCGGCTGTAGTGGTAAAGATGGTTTCCTTGGTGCACGAATAATTTGTTCAATTTCTTCTTTGACTTTAGCGACTGCAACTTGTTTTTCGTCTCTAGGATTGAAATCACAAACGGATACCTCTGAATTCAATAATGCACTTTCGATCTGTTTCAATTCGGCTTGACCTGGAGCTATACTCTCTGCAAAAGTAGTATCAAATGGGTCGATTTCCTGTCCAGGTAGAGAATCTTCACGTACGTAGTATGGTGTTAGTGGTTTGGAAACTTTAGAGTCAGCGTCTCCGTTGGCACTAAGAAGATCAGTTTTGGTTAATGGTAGATCAAAAGATACTTTACGGTTGTAAAGCGCGTATTGTGGAGTTTCATACGCTCTGGGATCAAAATCGTCGTCCTCCTCTAATGGACCTGATGCTATCGTAGGTGGTGGGGGACGAACTGGCGGTTGGACCACTTGTTGAACCACTTCTTCGCCTAGCAACTCCCTTTCCAAGAACTTGAGCTCTGTTGTTCCAGGAAGTGCAACAGCGTCAACAGCTGACGTATCGAAAGGATCTGAGTAATTAAAGTCGTCTTCCTCTTCCTCTGGATTCTCTTTGGGTTGTATAGCTTCCCCTAATTGGGATAGATCTGTATTTGATCCTCCAAGTAAGTCACGATGTGTGGTATTTAACGAGTTCAATTCGTTCTCTCTCACACGGTCCAATGAAGATAAGGATTCTCGTTGACCACTTGGATTTGTAAGTTGTATGCTTACACTGGATCTCCTTATAATCTCAGAATAAACTTCATCCGCCCGTGGGTTAAAATCCAAATCGTTTTGACTGTCTAGAATCTCTCTTTCTATTTGTTTTAATTCCGCTTGTCCTGGTAAAATATTATCTGCAAAAGTAGTATCAAATGGATCGTCAGCGAAATCTTCGTCGTCACTGCCAACTTTCGTTCTCTCTTGACTAAATGCGTTCCAATTGTCTGTAGGTACCTGCGGCGCAATTTCCTGAGGAAGGGTTTCTAAAACAACTGTTTGCTTTGGTTTTGAAAGACTTTCAGCTGCTAGTAATGCAAACTCTTGATCATCTTCATCTTCGGGTGTTTCAAGTTTTGGTAGAGCACCGAATTCTTCTAAAATATCCTGTCCAGGACTGCGTTTAGGTGAGTTTTCAGTGGGTTGTTGTGAAACAACTGGGGCAGAAATAGGTGTTATTATAACTTTATCAAGGTCAATGGGTTCCCCAGCTAATTCATCCGGAAGTTCATTATCGTCGAGTAGACTTGCTGCTGCTGTTTCTTGTGGGTTCTCAACTGAAACTTAAAATATATGGTACTCAATTCACTGTAAACAATGTATTAATGGTACCTTGCGTTCCTTCTTGTAGGAATTGTTCAGCGTCAAAACTGCCCAGCAAAAGATTCTGCTCTACGAGGACTTGTCGTCTGGTAACTGGACGCTTAACAGGCACGCAACTTGGGGCCTGCACGCGACCAGTAAGGATCTCAACCGCAGATCCAAGAGGGACAAGTTTTTTTCCTTTTCGTTCGGTAGTGGGTCCTAGAATCGCCTTTTCAGCATAGGTTGTGTCGAATATATCGTCGTCCGCTTCTTCAGTCGGCGACTCTAAATTTTTTAAATATTTTAAAAACTAGCGGATTTATAGGTACTAGAGTTTTACCTGGAATGTAAGCAAGTTTAACTTCTCCGGCAGCTACAGCATCAATGTATGCAGTGTCAAAAATATCATCCTCGTCTTCTTCTTCGCTCTCGGATTCGGAGACTTGGACAATCGCCGCTTCAACAGCAGCAATGAGTCGCTTTTCTTCTTCCTTGGCTTCCTCTTCGGCGCGCACTTCAGCTTGTTTCTCCTCTTCCTGTTTGCGTACTTCACTGGGTGGTGGAACGCGTTTAAAGAACGAAGAACTCTTAATGCGGTCTAAGTCGTCTTGGGTCTTCTTTAGGACGTCGTCGACGTCAGACGTGAGAGACAAGAACTTGCGCCACTCCTCGTTCTCGCCAGTTCCCGCGGGTTTGTCGACGACGGCGCTCGACGCCGCTTGCGGTTCTTCCCCCCCTGCGCCAGCCTCAACGTGCTGGTGCTGCTGTTGTGCGTGCTCCCGACGATACGCTTCGAGCTCCTCCGGCGTAAAAAGCTCCTCGTCCTTATGCTTGGATTTCTTTCCTTTTTTCTTCTTTTTTAAGCCCTTGGGTAACTTGAGCATATTCTACTCTAAGTTGCATCGAGGCTGCTGCAACAACAGGATGCATGAAAAGATCATTCGTGGGAACTTATAGGATTATGATTTTTCTAAAATTTCTTCAAATTTAAGTCAGTGTGGTTTGTCTACACTATACCACCAGTCTAAACACTATACTAGACTGGTTGATGCGTTGACCAATGCATTTTGGCACTGACCCACCCAAGGACCAAGATCGGTGTGTCGCGGATGATTCAACAAAATCGGACGACGTGCCAAAAAAACAAGCGGAGGTTCTGTCTTACTTGTCGTAATCGATAACGTGTGCAACTGACTGATGGCTATAGATTGCGGAGGTGCATGGCCAAATCGCAAGAGTGAAAGTGTGAGTGGATTACCTCCAAAAGGGTGGCTATGCCTAAAAGCCTAGGGCGTTTTAGGATGGTGCAGGATGCGTACAGGAGGTGGTCGGACAAGTACCGTGCGGTGTTGGTCGCGAGATACACGCAGCGCGCTCAACGCGGGCGCTCACTCTGCCGCCGCCGTGGACGTGATTCACTCGCGATGCGAGCGTCGCGACGCCGCGGCTATGTATTGATCCGCCCTGGCGCACGTCACACGCTTACACGCCTACGATGCCGCACACATCAGCATGTATCTTATAGAATTTGACTAGGAATAAGATAAAATCAACCTGATAAATAAGATAATTTATGCACTTTATATTTAAATTCAATATTGCACATTGAATAAGATAATGACTTTAGAACAAGTTTATAGTAAACTTACTTACTTGTTATGCCTCTTGTTTTGCACTGCAACGAAATAATCCTTATTGGCTGGTAACAGAAGTCACAAGAAGAATATTCACAAAAATAGTGAATTTTGTATAGATTATAGAATATATACAAAGTTAGCAATAAGAGTCTTATATTTCAGCCGCGTGCAGAGTGTGAATTTCCAGAGGGTTGAATTGCAGCACCGGTCGACCAACACGGTCGCAGGGGAGTAATATGGTGGTTTGTATGATATAGGCAACCAGTATTGATTATGCGCAGGATTACGGACGCCATATCTGCAATATACTTGCTAACAGCTGGGTTAGAAACTACCACGACATCTTTTGTTAACAAGAATTACTTACCACGTCTACGTGGTTTGGATGTACTTTTTTTTAATATTTCAAACAAGTTTATGCAGACACAATCTTGGAACTATTAGAATACTACGAAGTATTGAAACTAATGCCCTAATAGGCTATAAAGTATCGGCTGCCCGTTGTAAGAGTCAGCGTTTGTAAGTGAAGACATCTCCGCTCGGCTGTAGTATCGTGGGTAAGGCAGGCCCGTAGCCAAAACTGATCTGTAAGGCTTAGAATTTCTACAGCCGGGCTTGAAATTTCTAAAGTAGGGCATCTAACCACGTACGGAAGTCCTTATTTATGAATCTGATTTTTCAATGCGCAAAAGATGAAGGAGGGCCCAGCCCTACTTCGCCCTCCCCTGGCTACGGTCCTGTGCTAAAGCCCGGCACAGAAATCAGGTCCACAAAGACCTAGTTTCTGTAATATCGTATAATGGGCTGGTCATTTGAAAAGCATTGGTTATTGTAGGACTAAAATGCACAGGAAGCCATTATAAACTATATTAAGATTGAAAGTTATTTTGGAAGTAAATTTTAACATTATACATTATACATGTAATTAATGAAATTTCATACTCCAATATTATTTAGGTTCAAATGATTAATGAA
>JAODVP010089971.1:0-12841 GCA_025400035.1 Tetradonia laticeps
TAAACAATAACAAACGATGTACTGTCATAGAATGAAGTATAGAAATCGACTATACGCAACAAGCGGCAAATATAGGAACTTGACGCTTTTGGGTAAGCTTTTCAATATTCTCGCCATAAGCGTTGTGTCTCCTATTATCTAGGTTTCATACATATTTGTCATCCTTCATAGGGTGTCCCGAAGCTCCTTAAGCAACATTTTGATAGTTTCTAATATAAATTAGAATCATAGCTAAAATCATTTTCAGTCAGGAAACTATCCATACGGTTTTTTTACACACGCGGTTTACAATTGCATGTTTCTAAATAATATAGCCGCATACAAATTGTACCAAATTTAAGTGCAATTCTTGCAGCTTAATCAAATATGGAAATTGCCATGTTTTTACCTAAGGTTCCTGGCCCGCGTCTGATAATATGTATTACTAAAATAGCATAATTTTGATGCGTCTGTTTGCGCATAATCACGCCGTATATAGATTTTAATGGGGTACTTATAGCATTTCTAAATATTATAAAATGTAGGCGTCAGGATAAGTTTATTAAATGATAATATTACAATGCTAAGCTATGACCACAGGCGCGTCTCAATAGAAGGCTGTACGAATACTGCCGGGCGCGTGCAGCGTCCGGCGACGTGCGTGCTCTCATCTCGGGGGTCGGGCAAAGCAGAACGGCTTGGGTTGCCCGCTACAGCTCGGTCATCCTGGGTTTCAGACGACCTCGGCTGGACGTAGTTATCATCATCGTCGGTTTCCGATTCTTCAGAGGATCCGCTGGTGACGTCCACGAACGGAATGTACAGTCGTAGTTTCTCGCTGGGGACTATTCCCGAGTAGAAGCGTTGGGATATCTGGGATATCTGGGATATCTTCAATGACGAATCGGTCGTCATTTAAGACCTTGGTAACGATGTAGGGACCTTGGTATTTCTTCCGCAACATCTTAGTGTCGCCAGGGCGACAGACGACATTGTTGACAAGCACGTAATCTCCGATGGTATAACGTGGTGAAAGTCTTCTAAGCAGGACGTAATGTCTTTTATTGGTCTCTTGGTTGCGGATTTGGGCAGCTTCTGCGTTTATTCGTTCTTCTCTGCGGGCGTCGTCGAATGCGCCAGAATCTTCAGAATAATGTTGTATTGCGTCCTGAATGGTGTTTCTCAATTCCTGATCCGAATGAACACGCATATTGAACCCAAAGAATAGCCGGCTGGGTGTCGACTTCGTTGCGGATTGAATTGTTGTGTTTAGGAATTGCTGCACAGTCGCTAATTTGGGTGCCCAATCTGATTGGTCGTTCACGGTTTTGGCGAGTATTTTACAGATTGTTCTGTTGTATCTTTCGCATTGGCCATTTGCTCGTGGAGTGGCTGTTGCGTTTTGGATGTGTCTCGTCTTCCTTGTATTGAGAAACTCGGCGAACTCCTTGGACGAAAACGCTGTTCCCCTGTCGCTTACGAGGCACTTTGGTGGGCCGAAGATGTTAAAGATTCCTGTGAAGCCCTTGATGACTTCGCAGGTGGCTGTTGTTTTGGTTGGAATTAGGAAGATAAATTTCGTAAAACCGTCAATTAGGACCAGAATGTGTTTGAAGCCTTCTGATGACGGTAGTGGACCTAAATGATCACAGTGCAGGGTGGAAAATGGCTCTGTTCCCTCTGGAATTGGTTGAAGTTTTCCGGAAGGTTTGTTATTATTGTGATTATGCATTAGACATGTGATACAATGTTTCAGGTATTTCGAAACAACACGTCTTAATTTTGGGAACCAGTAGGTGCGTTGAATGAGCTCAATAGTTTGTTCTAGACCCATATGGCCATTTTCGTCATGCGCGCTGCGAACTATGTTTTGCCTCATGCCGTGCGGAACTACAAATGCGTTGATTGCGTCTGATACAGCATAACACAGTATGCCATTTTTTATGTTATATTTCGCATCAATGGCGGGTACGTCATTCTGAATTTTGTTAATTATTTCCTGAATTTTAGGATCTCGAGGTTGTGCAATCTTTAATGCATTCGTTTGTGGATCAATGTCGATAAGGAGCATTTGGATGCGACTTAGCGCGTCGACGTGTTGCTTGTGTTCACCACTGCGGTGCTCGAGATTATAGTCAAATTCTTGTAGTAGGACTGTTTTATTACGAGGCAAGTACTTTTCGAGTAAGTTTTTAATGTTTTGCTTGCTTTCATCATTTAATTCTTTGTTTATATTGATATCGATTTGACAATAGTCTTCAAATAGTGCTTTGCAATTTATATTTACGATGCCACTTGTGAAGTTTAGCACGACATTAGGTTTTTCCAAAAAGTCGCGTCCTAAAAGTAATTTTACTGGGAGATGTTCGTTATGAACAACGTAGAATTTTGTACTGAGCGTGATATTATCAATGATGATAGGAATTTTCGCAACGCCGATATTTTCACAGGAACCCGCGATCCCCTTTAGTTTAATTGGTTTTAGTTCTGTGAAGTCTACGTCGAGATATTCGATGTTTAGTTCGTCGATTGGGCTTTTAGTGATTAAAGTTTGACGGAAGAGCCTGTAGTGTGATCTGTGGTATTGTTCAATAACATTACAGTTTAATTTTTGAAATCGCGCGCAATATGTCCTTTTGCGTTGCATTTAAGGCAAATTACTTTTGGGCTTTCACTCATTCGGTGTTCTGCTTCTTGACATAGTGGACAAGTTTTGTTGAACCTTAAATTTTGTTTATGCGCTTGGAAATCTTTGCCATCTGATTGCGGATTGTTCTGTCTGCCTAACAAAGTTTCTTTATTCTGAGATTTGAAATTGTTAGGATTTTGTGAGAATTGTTGATGTGATTGTGAAGAAAATGTGTTATATGCGTCGGTTTTGTTTATTAGTTCGCAAATTGAATGGGGTGTGTTTATGTAAAACTGAGATGCCATACGTTTATCAGATAGTCCTTGAATAATGTATGTAATAAGACTGTACTCATCGATCAGGTGGTTAGTCAGTAACTTTAGTGTGAACACGTAATTTCTTACAGATTCTTGTCGTTGTTGTTTGCGTTCGTTCAACTCTCTGTGAATATCGGCGATTTGGAATTGTTTCCCAGAATTGTTGAACAACCTTGTTTTAAAATCTGTCCAATTCAAAAAATTTGTTTCGTTGAGTACCCAAACTTATGCGGCACCTAAGAGTTTTCCTCGCGCATGAATGATCATATTGCGATCATCTAGATTATAAAGTAAGACTGCGTTTTCAATTGATTCTATAAAACGATCTAACGTCTCCGAACGTCTAACGTCGTCGAAATCTAACATCTCCGATCGCGCCTCGGGAATGTAGCGTTAAACCGGAGTGTTGTTACATTGTGCATTTAGGGAAAATTGCAAGTGTGCGATTTGTTCAGTTAATGCTGATATGGTCCTTTGCATTTCATCTTGTGCGTTTTCGCGTTGTACATAGCATGGATTGATTGCATTACCAGTGGTATTGTGCTCAGAAGCATACATTAGATGATTGTTAGATGGTGTGTCAGTGTATAAACGCGATGCGTTTACGTGCCCGGTGCCGGAGTATTGGGCTAGCATCTTGCCGTTTCGCGGCGTAAGGTAAACTTCATCTGCCAAACTGTTATAAGAGTCCGGCGCGGTGTGCTCAGTGTGTGCAGCTACATTGCTTATTTGTTTTGGGCAGGTGCCGAAACCAATTCGACTGCGCGAAAACTCTTGCGTTGGTTGCGCGCTAAAGCAATGGTCATGCTGTGAAAACAAAACACCGCGCTGTGTTGCGTTTGCTGATGCATGTGTGTCTATGAAATTTGCTTGAGCCGAAGCAGGAGCAGACATGCGGTTTGTCCGCTCTACTTCAACCCGCGGTGCCATGATGCTGCATTGCATCAAGACGTGTCGCGGCGAAGCGTGCTACAGTGCGAATTTGCATCCATGTCTTGCATTGAATTTATTGGTGGATTTTCAAAAGGAACGCTGTGATCATTTTGAGTCTCACATTCCTCGTGGTCGCTCGATTGGTGGGTGTTTCGAACTCTGGATCGGCTCCTCAGATTGTACGGGAGTGTGAGGAACATTCTGATAAGCCTTCGGACTGATTGCGCAATCCCACTTCTGATGCTGTAGGCGTCAGGATAAGTTTATTAAATGATAATATTATTTATATAATATATAATATTATTTTTTTGCAGTCAAGTATTGTTAATGTATTGGAATTTCTGCATATCATTCGTAAAATCGATGTGAGCAGCGGATAATTGGGCGGAGTTGCACGATTTCTTATTCGTTGAATCGTGCATCGAAAACCAAGCGAATTGCAGAATTGCAGTTAGTTCAACGCATACGCGATATATTTAATCTTATTTTCGACTACATAGGTTTATATCGTTTCATAAATGAATTGCGTTTTTCTTTTCGCAAAAACAGAAGCATACAGCAAAGAAGAATGGCAACAAGCATACAGTAATATCATGCATCCTTATGTGTCTACATTAGTGCAGTAAACTAAAATGTTCTTGAGAGCACACACTATCGTATATGCACAAATGGCGTGTGCCTCGTCCCCAACGAGTCGTGCTCGAAAAATCGTTCGTGTGTGAAAGGCCTCATAATCCACTGATACCTTAATATACTATTTGCTTAGTTTGTTTTGACAAGAACTAATTCATTATCTCTAGACAAAAAAAGTAATTATTAGCGCGCTCAACTGGATATTGAGAGTTTCCGCTTTGATTCCGCACTAACGCCAAATTTTTCTTTGTAATTCTAAATTAAATTTGGACCTAGAAATTTACTTATTCGTATCTTTATAAGTGGTTCCAAGTCTACTCCATTAGAAATGAATTTCATTTCAAAAACAACTTCTAAATCAGCTGAATTCACGGCATATATTAGTAAAAATTAAATATATTGTGGGCAGTTACCGGCCAGTGCTCTGCCGTGCACTATGATACGACCAAAAATGTTCCCATTGTTTCATGCATTTCTTACAAAATCTGCGAGTTTGTGCTAAAAATAGTCGTCATATATGAAAACGGACTTAACTGCTCTAAAATTTGGCAAGCAGGTAAAGATTAATAAGTATATAAGGAAAAAATCTGCGCGTTTGCTTTGGGAAAATTCGAAAAATTAACTTTTTTACGCATTTACTTAGCTAGATGGTACTAATCAAAAGATAGCAACAACGTGAATATTACGGCAAACATCGATACATAGAGAATTGACATCAATAAAACGGGGGTGGCCAATAAGGCACACTAGGCTGGAAGGAGACGCGGCCGTCATACGTTCAGAGAAATACCCAGAGAAATATGATAATGTACACATCACCGCACCATTACGTCAGTTTATTATCATTGCACAGAAACTTTTGGATAAAATAACAGAGGCCCGACTGTGTACGAAAATGCTCGGCAATATCCTTTTATGGTCGTAATCCCAACTGAATATAGACGGCGCGCATTGTTGTTATTGTGGTTGTCATAGACCTCTAGAACTACAATGTCGTAAATCATTTAAAAATTTGTAGAAACGTTCAAATATAATTGGTCTAGAAAGGGAACAGTATAAGTGGAAATAAGTGCTAAAATTTTATAGAAGTGTAGAAAAGAGACCATATCGTCTTGATGTTTCGCTAAAGTAAGAGTATTGTCTTCAGAAATAAACAGAGAGAATCAAATAACTACCTCAAATGTTTCAATTAACCTCGTATCCAACCTGAACTAGCTCTGAAACACTCCTTTAAAGCCTGAAATTGCAAGGATTGCCTGCAAACTTGCATAAAGAAGATAACGTGAGGACTACAGTCAGGCCTAACTTATCGCGCCAGATAACCGAATAACTCTATACATAGAAGAACTGGCATGGCTGATGTTCTTAGCTGGAATATAGGTGGAACAATAGACTTTGGCCCTAGAAAACTCATGATGAATGGATGACATAAAAGGAATAGTATAGGAGAAGCCAAGCAGAAGTGCGTGATACATCATCGGTGTAATAGTGGGCAAGAAATGATAAAAGATTACAGTATATTATTATGACTATATTTTACCTATAATAAATTACCCAACCCAATATAATACTTTTTTTTAATTCTTATTGTTAGTTTTAAGGCTGGTTTTTCCAGCTGTTAAAGTGATCAGTATTTATCTACTCCCATTAGGGTTTTTTTTTGGAGATTACTAAAGATCACTTAATTAGCAATTGAAAAGACTGCCTTTAATAGAAAATGAGAATAAAAAGTGATAAAAGTACAAGTAGTGACACTTAACAACAGTTAAAATTAATACTAGAAAATGCAAGCAATAGTGCCGGCTATTTTCGAATTTAGTGGGCCCTTTGCTATTTTATTCTCTTGGGCCTAAGCTGTACATTGAGACAGATCCATAATTTCATGTTTCCTACGGTCATATCTTCAACATATTGCCGCGCACAGGCGCGTTTAATATTTCTAATACCTAGGTATGTCAAACACATCACGCTTTCATAATAGCAATGTTAAACGTTAGTCACGAAACGAGCATTGTATTGTGTATAGTTAGTACCTGCTCATCAAAATATTCAGTGACGACGAGTGCTCCACAGTTTTAGTATGAGTAATGTATATATCGAAGTTCATCTAAAAATGATTTTCATGTTTTTACACTTCCATGAAAAACGTCGTTTTTACATTTTTAAAATCTAATATAATTTTTGCAAATAGGAAGAAACAAAAATAACGCATAAGCTACCTAGGTTTGAAAAATAGCTGTCCTACCCAGCGTTTTCTTTTAAGTGCCAAAATGCATTAAAATTATCAAATAAAATTTCCAAGTATTCACGTGCAGTATCTGAAAATAGTGTGCTGATAATTAAATCACAAGAACACAATATTAACGTACAGTCAGGCTGTCAATCGTTCTGAGTAAATGCTTAGGAACAGCAGTTATTCGTTTCCTGAATGTGGTTACAATGGAATTGTTTAAGAGGAATTATATATCATTTATATATCGACTACGCCCTCCGCATTTTCATTGTCGGATTCCAAGAAAACAACGATTACATGTCATATGTTACGGCTGTGTGAATTTCCCCTGCGTAAAAGGAAAACTTTTGTCAACTTCGGCGTGATTAGGAAGGCAAATTCCCCTAGGACGGTTTTCAGTTTAAGCATGCAAATTCATTTGCAGGCATATCTTAAATATCCAGTCTTAAGAGCCGCAAGTTGAATCCTGCCAAAAACAACTTTGTAGAGAATGTCAAGTTCTGCCGCGAGATGAAAGAGTATCAAATTCAAGATATCTACCTATCCATCAATGTTCGAGTTTATATAGTGAGGGGTTCAAACCGTCAATTTTGATGATCTATGGATAAGTGAGTTATCCTTAATATTTAAAAACTCAGTTAGTTTTTGCGGAAAACAAATCGCCGAGCGTAGTTTATAACGTAATCTTTTCCTAACCTAACCTAATCTAACCTGAATTTATCATCTTCACTGGAAGCGAATATACAGATAGTCCAATATACGCTCAAACAATTCGTGTAAAAATAACTCTGATGAGCGTGAATTTGTTGGTGCGCTGCCGCACAAATAGATTTATACGTCAAAAATACAAAACGTCAAAATAGTAAAAATAGTATATGTCAATGCGATCATAGAATATCCAAGCATTCTTAATGTATTATAATTGAACTATTATAATACTGATAGCATTTACTTAATGAGGTAGTCAACTAGACATCTCGTTAAGACCATTTATAGCAATCAGAATAAAAATATTGAAGTAAGTTAACACATTTTTTTATTGATTTGCACAACTTATTTTTGCGAAGTGAACGAACGAGCTACTTGACAACCAGTAGCAAGAAAAATTTTTGCTACAATTGTGTGTCTAAATACAGAAAATATAAGCCTTAAAAATTATGGTCTCTATTCTAATTTTTTAATTTCCCCATTGGGTACGTGTCGACAACGTATATTTTCAAACCAACCCAGGGACATAAAAGACAGAATTGCTGCTCTTTTGTAGTATCATCACATGGAAATGCAGTCTTGTTATGTGGTTTTACTCTGAAACATGGGAACAATAATAAAACTAATTCATGCAATAATGGCGCTCAATTATAATTCCAGGAAAGGACCATCAAGAAAATAGCGCTATTTGCCAAAAATAACCACCCATGCAAACTAATATGATAATACGGATAACGCCGCATGCAGTGGGAATCGGGAGAATCGCACCGAACTACAGCAATGTAGTGTGTATGTGATTTCAATTCAAAACAACCCTAATTTTGTTGTATTTTAATTAATACCCTCCGCAAATATTGTAATAACTTGAAAACAACGGAAAATCGGATAACATTTGGATTTTTTAAAACTTATTTTCACTCATATACTCCGTACCTGGAGTTCGGTGTGATCCTCCCGACTTATCCTGTATAAGAGCGTTGTGGCGTTGTCTGACAGATCTGTTTCTGTAATACATGTTCCCCGTTTCCCTATTGAATGTATTTCATGATATCTAGAAATTTGTCACATAAAAATAAAAAACACTTCATAATAAGTATAGAAATATTATACCTCGGAGCCTAATCAGAGTTCAATTTTTCAGAAAGATAATTAATAAAATGATGCGCTTATACCAGGCTAAAAACTATGAGAAGAAGATTACAACCTATGGTCTTATAATTAAATACATGGGAGACTGGGTAAATTGAAACTAAGGACGGTTGAAATACTTTGAATATCTCTAAAACCGTTTGCGGGGCAGGAGGACGCCACGGGAAAAATGTCGCATAAGGCGTCTGCGAACACGAATATCAATGTTGTTTCGCTCGCTGGGTAGTTTTGTTGCTTTTAGATTTTACATTGTATTTTTTCACTCCAACATAATTTTTTTCATTCCACTTATTTTTACCAAGACTAATTTTTACATATCATTGTTGTACTAAAAATTATAAGGGGTTTTTGTTTAATGCAGAATTGTTTGGGTACAGTTGAAACGATTTTAGTGGGAACGATTGAAACGCTATATAACTTCTTTTTGGAGGTTTCTAGATGCCGAAAGTATACGTAAGGAAAACCGAGAGAGGACAAAATTTTGATATTTGATATTTAATATCTCTGTCCTACTTTAGTGACGCTTATGATGAGGTTAAAGCAGGAAACTCCTTCAGAAAATCGGCGAAGAAATATCTTTTTCGGTACATTCGGAAGGAACAAGTGCGGAACATTGTGTTATGGAATATAATCTCCATAAACACATGAACACAATGTGGCGTAACATACAGTCAGAACTCGCCATATCTGAATGTATCGATATATGGCACTTTTAAGTTGTATAGTAAAACTTACGTATAGAACTGTGCAATTCCAGAACAACACAACAGAAAAACTAAGCAAAGAACCATCGGAAACCACACGATCAAAATACCCAGAAACCTTCGCTGATCATCTTATGAAAGTTTGTTGGTTGAGTTATGTCTTACCCTGTATATATATCATAATTGTGATTCTAATTAATTTTTTTAAAATATTCTACCGCTTAATACCTTGTGCTGAAGCACGGTGAGGAAGGCACAGGCCTACAGGTGCGCGAAATACATGTTGCTCCAGTTCATCTGGCCACGTCTCTGCGAATTACGAATTGTACCTGCCCCCAACCTCTATGATGGTGGAAGAGGCTCCATCTCGTTCCCTGCCGACTGATCTCGTCGGACCACGTGGTGAATGCCGAAGAACCCTCATGCGTGGCTTTTCTGACCTTGTAGGCCCCACGTTGGGCGCACTATTTGTGGGTGGGTGCCAATCGTGCATCTGTAGGCCTGTGCACGATTAGCAACCACCCACGCGCTGCTTTCCTCAGCGTGCTTCAGCACAACCTCTATTAAAATAGGTTTTACATATTCAATTCATGTATTGGCCCCAATTGCTCTTACAACCGTCCCTGGGGTTTTATTTGTTTAAATTGTGCTGTAAAAATATTACAGCTACAACTAAAATCAGTTACCAATTGACAGATAAATGCATGCTCTTTCATTTACTATATGTTTTGTATTGTTTGCATAAGAAATTGTAAAGTTATGAATGAAATAAGTGAAATTGTTTCAACCAGTCTCCCCTACCCTAATTTATACGCCTGTTAAGTAATTAAATAATGATGGTTGAATTCAACTTGTTAACTTCATCATTATTCTTTTCCTTTTTTTCGAACAGAGAACTCAATCGTCTATTATATACGTTTTTATCAACTATACTTAGATTATAGACATCTTTTGCTTAAGTATGCATGTTTATATACAAAGATGCAAATAATATTTTAGCACTAACTAAAGCAGTTTTCACGAGTTTACATTTATTAGATTTTCAGGCGGCTCATATTTTAACACAGAATTTTGTGTTATGTTGTTATCAAACTTCTTTTAAGTTAACTTTATGTGGATTTTTACAATGGATTCCAAGTACTTTTATGTCTCAAATACTACTTTAAAAAATACGTAAAACAAAGCAATTTTGAGTAAAAACTAACTCATAAGACATATAACTGTTGTACCGCGCATCGTGCGGATATTGCGCACAATGGTGACATGCACCATGCCATTGTTTATGAAAAAGCTGGTGAATAACCTACAGCGTAAAAATGAATGAACTTTAAAAGTAATGAATATGTCGAGAAGTTGGAACACGTGATCCCAGTTAGAATAGTGGAGCACTGTAAAATTCTTTGTAACGGTTGGATATGCCGCAAAAAGAGCGCGTGATCGATTGTTTTCTTTTCTGACCGGATCGGTTCAAGTACAATCCACAGTCGACGAAGTCTACAATCCCCAAATGAGTTTAATACATCTATTTGAAGAAAACTTTGTATATATTTCCATTTTTCTTCTACGCGCAATGGGTTGCACTGAGGTAATAGAGCTACAAAATGACAGGACACTAGTAAAAAGAAACGAGAAGGTCTGCTCCAAAAAGAAGGTGTTTATTCAAAGTGGTTGTTTTCTGACCGGATTCGCCCCCATGGGCATCATCAAAGGCTACATATATAACCTCTTGTTAGGTTTTACGCCGTGTGTGGTGTTGACGCTATGGCCGTTTTTTTTTCAAGGAAAAACTTTGCTATTGTATAACCACCGTCTTTTCTCTAGTTTTGCTTGGTTCATCAACAGTCTCCTTATCTTTCCATATATAAAAACAAGTTGTGAACTACATACAAACGTTTTAGCATAGAGCCTTAAACTTGCCACATTATATTTTGTTTATTTACAACTGTGTAAATCACGACTGAGTAAATCACTATAAATGTAATTGTAAGCTTACCGAGAATTGTGCTTTGGAAAGATTGCGTAGGGTAGGGTATTCGCTGGATATCCCAAACCTCCAGAAGTTACTTTGTGTTTGCTTGTGTAGGCAGTTATTGCATACCCTAGAGAAAGCACTGAAGAGAATTCATTAATAACTTACCTGTTTCTCAGTCAACGTAACTACATAGTTTGCATTTAAATTGTACATGTCATGAAGCCATAATATCAAATTATGCTTATTTTTATCAAAAATTCGTTCATAATTTTAACTGAATCACCTTTGCGCTATAGCTTTAAGGAAATAATATAAAGTATACGAAATTTACAGAAATATCTTGATATCTTCTTGGTTTAATTAAGTGTGGAACATTTTCTGTTCCTTTAAACAATATATGTAAGAATTCCTTTGTTTCAATATAACGTGCAAACAAATATAACCGATTGGAAAAATTGATAATTCGCATGTTTCTGCATAAATGTCTATTAGTCAGTACGTACAGCGCAGTGCGCGTACCTCTGCTGGGCGCATCCTCACAGAAGGAGGATAAATTAAAGACAAATTTTTCCTGTTCATGCAGGCAATGGCAATCCGGAGTGGTAAAAATCAGTAGATCTACAATAAGACCGTAAGAACCGACGTATGGAAAACCAGAAAAGGTAGACCATCGTCAACCAGAAGAAAAAATGTTTGTCAATAATAATCTACCATGATTTTATGTTTTGAAAAAACACCGATTCAATACGGGAGTATAAGTACAAGAATATGTATTGAGAAATCAAAAACACAGTCAGAACACAGAGGATTCAGAATACAGAGTACAGAATATACATGGTTCCACACTGTCGGTGACTTGTTCGGGATCAATCTAGCCGAAGTGTGAATGACTACGTAACACGAAGTAATAGTTGTGAGATTCTCTTCAATTTTTATACTGGAAAAGAGTTATGTCTTTGGGAAGAGGTGGAAGAAGATAGGGTAGGTTTTCTGGGAATTTAGTGATAGAGAAGGTAGTAAAGATTTGGGAAATTTGGATTGACGAAATTGGGTTGTAAAGTGAAGACGAGCGAGGGAGGATTAGGATGCACAAACCAGAATGCCATCACTCCTTATTATACTTTCCATAATAATTTCAGGTTTTACTGGTGTTATATGCGATAGTTATATGCGATACGTAAATGAATTATAATGTTGATATTAATTTCAGATATCTTGGGCATAGTATTAAAAATAATTGACTTCTCATTCAATTTAAATAAATAAAGTTAAATTTACATTAAATTAATTAAATGCAGGGCTCAGTCGTAGGATATGTTTTCATTAATTAATTGAACCTAAATAATATTAGAATTTGAAATTTCATTAATTATAATGCTAACTCTTCTTACCATGGATCAGCTTAGTAATTCTAATTATCAGTTAGTTAGTTAGTTCAACATTATTTGTTCAAGCACAAATTTTTTTACGAGTTTGCAGTTGCATTCGGCTTGATCACTAGTAAGCATGCCGCTCTCAGCAAAAGCGCTGATTTGAGCAACGCGTAATGCCGACAGATGAAGTTTTTTTCAACAGGTGGGAACT
>JAODVP010089983.1:0-12841 GCA_025400035.1 Tetradonia laticeps
TCCCTAATCGCTTTTAGAAGCCATCAGCATTTGTTCCATGCGAAAATTCTGCGTACGAGTCTCAAAAAGGAGCAAAATAAAAGTGGTAGCTCAAATTCGGACCAGTTCCTCTAATATAAATAATGATAATTACGTACATGCGTATTTTGACTGACCAATGTAAAAATATTATGACCTACTTATACTTTTAATTATACCTCCAAAAACTGCTACTTATCACGTCGTCAACCTTTAGCTTTATTAATATTCCAAACTTTCACCAGAGACCACATCACTTTACGCTTTGGCTCATTCCTCATGTCAGGCGACTTGAAATTCATTCAGGCACTGATCGATTAACCCAAAAGTTAAATGGGAAAAGGAAAGAGCGTGCGCTTGTGGCAGTGATAAATCACAACCGGACATTTAACAATATGTATGCAGACAGAGCGTGAAATGTGAATAATACATTCAGAGTGGATCGTAATTTACAACTCACAACAAACACCATTTAACGCATTACAAGTCAAGAGAATACAGTTTGAATGCCCCAACAATGTTTAAAATAAAACTTCTTCCTTATCTATTATATTATTTATTATACATCTACGCATGCGTAAATATGCCAATATATTATATTGTAGTATTATCAAAATGAGTTTGAATTGGAACTGTCGTGAATTATTCACAATTGACAAGACAAGACAATCGCTCGTACACTTAAAGACATGCAACACTATTGAATTACTTGGAAGAGGTTGGCAAATCGTAGTCACAAGAAATTTATTGCTGTATTGTCTCACAATAGGAAACAAGCTGTGAGTTTATTACTGTGAAATAGAATCTAATCTAACTTAAGCTAATATAAACCAATCAAACATAACCTAATGTACCTGAACCTAAGCTAATATAACCTCACTTCCAGGTGTTGTTACCTTGGAATTTTGGTTACTCTTGTATTTATTAGTCTCCCACCGAAATGATTTAATTCTTACCTTCATAGAGCTGTTGCATCGCCTGCACCGAGTGCATGTTGAGTTGGTGCTGTTGTTGGTTGGACATGGTCGGAATGCCGAGCGCTGTCTGCACTCCGGAATGCGGCTGCACGGGGCTGAAAATGATGGCGGCTCGGGGCGGTATCGGCGGTGCCGCGTCTGGCTCACAGTGCGTAATTGCTGTGCTCCCCGGCTGCTGGCGTGTAATTAGCGCTTTCTGAAACAGGCGAAACGGGTAAAAATGCGGCGGTATTCAGCTGTGAAATTTACATCTTAATCGTTTGGCGCCGATTTGTGAAATTTAAAAAAAGGGGTCCTAGGCGATATTTATGGCCATCTGTCTAATGCTGGCTTTAGTGATTAATTTCACCAGGTAAGCAGTGGGCAAATGTTGTAATTGAAACGAGTAGCAATTTCGCAGAGAGCGCTGTGTATGCGGTGTACTGGTTGTAAGTAGCAATCAGTTGATATATGATGAGCAAGAAAGCGAAGACGGAGCGTGTAGTTTATCTTCCGAACAGACATGAGAATGGATTTCATGTGTGCTCAGGAAAAACCAAAGAACACAAATGCGGTAATGATTGCGAGTTGAGAGTTTGCTTGGTTTGAGGTTTCCAAGACTTTGGTTCAATTTATTTTTATTCTTAGTGCTTAAAGTAGATAAATTCTTTTATTTGGATAGTGAAAATTGCAGAAGTTCAATGTATATACATTTAATACATGGAACTTCTGCAATTTTCACTATCCAAATAAAAACAACTTTTTAAAAAGTACCAAGTTCGAGAAAAATGGTGAAAGTGTCACATTCAAAATTTATGTAGAGTAAGATGGGAGAACTCGGGCATATGGGGAACGTGGGACAGTCCCTATATCTTTTGTTTCCTTCACCTGGTTGATTTGAAAAAATTCATAGGGGTGCAGAACGATATATATTGTCGGCACACGAAATTTGAACGAATTCGGATAATTAGAATTATAGGCGATAAACAAAAGTGGCGGAGCCTCAATAATCATTTTTGCACAAAGTGGAATTCTCCTACAGCAGTAATATCGCACTTATTGCGGTGGATCCCCAATGACCAATGTGGTTTCAGGTCTCCTGATGTTATCCCACGAGATTTTAATCATGTTATCACATCCCTTCATGAGATCTAGTGATAAAAAGCTATATCTCTTATTCCGGCCACTGCATTGCGACGCGGCGATAACATGTGTATAGGCGCGCGGCGACTTTCAAGGTTGTCTGGTGTCGGTGACTGCAACTATTTTACGAATTTTCGATACTATACTTTTTCAATGCTTTGCTGTAATAAAAATAGCAATATTATTACAGTTCCTTATTATTCAACAACGCTAAAAAAATAATTTCATTCATTTCCTTGAAATTAAACTGATTTAGTTCCTCATAGTATTGCCCCATATTAGGCCGAAAAACACGTTTTGGAAAATTGCATTATTTTATTATTTTTGATTTTATTTTATAGTAAACATTCTGAAATCTTTATAGAATGTAGTCAGATGGTTATACTAGTTATTTTAAGAAAATTATTTAGAATTTTTAGACATAAAATCAAACGATGACGAATATTTTTCAAAAGGCGCGCCACGTTCCCCAGAGGATACACAACAATTGTGTATATAAATAACAAAGAAGAAGTTGCTACTAAATGAATGATTATAAAGCAACATATCTTAATATGGATCATTCTTTAAATTTGGCAATAATTTTTGATAAAGAAATTAAAAATTCTTATGATAGTGACTAGCACAATTCTTAAAACAATTTTTGTTCATAAAAATTTCGTTAATGACTATGAATATATGTCAATGAACCAAAACATTTATGAACAAAACTGAATATTGAACGTTTCTGCTGTAACTTTAAGTTTCAACTTCGGTACAATTAGAGGAGTTTAATGACAAGAAACGCTTTCCACGCTTGTAAAGTATTTTAAAGTACGCCACACTCTATAATTAAGTAATTTAAAAATTGTGTTCCCTACATGCTCCATTTCATTTTTACTGAAACAAGAATGTCAAGATCATGTACAGCACGTGAAACGTGAACATGTGAACCACTTGAAACCTTAGCCTCATGTGGTGCACTTTAGAGAACATGCTCTGCTTCAACATGACGCCAACCTGTAATCCAGCTAATTTCGTGCGTGACACAATTAAATCAACATTTAATTGAGCGTAAATTTCACACAATTGCTAGTTCAATTCAGAGTTTAATTATAATTAATTCCAAATGAACAGAATCAGAATTGTATATGGTATTGCACGTAAAGAAAATTGGTTACTCGTTGTTCGCTTTTATTTGATCTACGACGAAAACTAGGAAGTAATAAATAGTGATCACGCACTGAAATACATGAAGTACGTGGAATTTGATTTATTATTTGAGTGTTTTTCTATACACAATTCCACTCATATGTCAATACATGCTAGAATACGTGGATAGAATGCATATAAGTCGAATTACTGCCAGGGTTAGATTTTGTTTTTAATTATATACATTATATATACTTACATCATTCTCACGTTCTTCAACTGTGACTGGACCTCGTTCAATGTTGATATTTTTTGTTTGCATTTTTGTTTTACTCTGAAATACAAATAAAAATACTTTAAAATTGTAATTATTAGGAAATGTATTGTATTATAATTGTAGCAAGTTTTTCAATTTTAATTTTATAGATCATAGTTTAGATAGTGTTAATAATTCGAAACTTTTAAATTAGGTGCTAGTAGAGTTGCCTACAGTCACATGTTACAATAGATTATTTCTTAGAACAAAACTGGAGAAATGAGTTATCTTCTTATTAAATTAGTAAAGAATATTAAAATAGGCATTAAAATAAATATCATTCAGTATAGTTATATCAAGAAGGCATATTTTCGAAAATAATTGTAAATTTAATGTTTTTTTAGTTGCGTGCAACCAGAAACTCTGTTACCTCATGTTTTAAATTTAAAAATAAAATAATAATGATTAGATAATATTAAGTACATATAGAAGTAAAAGAATATTTATATTATTAAAATTGTCGGCAAATAAAATTGCAATGAAATATTTTTCAATTGGGAAATATATCATAGTGAATGTTTGAGAAGTTGCCTACTGTGAGACTCCATAATGCAGAATTTAATTGAAAATAGTTGAAAAACCATTATAAATTCTTGGTAATATATTTGATTACAAAAAAATATCATTGCTAAGAATTACTATTGCGAGTGCATAGAAATAAAAAATTTAATTCTTTCTCTGACACCTAAACTTATTTGTCAATAAAGTAGTAACTATCGCAACACAGAGATGTCGCACACAGTCCACTTGAAATAAATTCAGTATACTACATTGCGCAGTGTTAATTGTGTGCATATCCATCAGCATCATCCAAGTTCAAGTCTCTTTAATTTACGCTTTTAATTATTCACGCCGTCGCAAACAGACGACGCATATTGCCCCACAAAATGCCATGCTTACTCTGAGCTATACAATTAATTAATATTTAATAGGCAGTATGAACTAATAACAAACGCGTAATGAAGAAAATTTTATTCAGGACATAATTAAAAGCGTCATGTGTTTATAATTAGTCTCCTAACAAAGTTATGAATAATAATTCATAACTCATATGCAGGTACATATTATTATAAGGGTATTGTTGCCTATTTATTTAAGTTTATGATTTATTTCTATTAAAAATTTTAATAAATTAAATTTGAATTTGTATATAATGAAGAGCAAGAAAAAATGCAGTAAATTATAAATTTAACGCAAGCACAGCACACACATATTAAAATTCGATTGGATTAAAATCTGCATCACATCGGATAATGAAAAGGTCCGATCAAGCGACTGGAAGTTCGGAGCTCGTCGATGACCTAATTTAATTGAGCGTCCCTTTCGACACCTCGGTCACCTAGGACATGGCCTCTATCTATTTTATACAAAAGTCTATAGCATCACCACGTTCGCTACGCTCTCGAATATGTATCTATAGAATTTAATGAAGCTAAGGAGAATAAGTGTAAATTATAATCCATGATGTATTTTATTAACTATAATTGTGAATGGATTGAGATTAACTTGAAAGGCGAATTGACATAATCCTGTACATTATAATGGCGTCGCCAATTAAGAGGTAATAAAATCCCTAGCGGATATCGACATCCTCTGATCAAAATTGTGAATTTCATGTATAACTTTCCACGGGCTGGGGTAATCTATCATCTACTATCATCTACTGCAACTGGTTCTTCCTGCATTACCGCATTGCAAATGACGCATTAGGCGTTTTTGCGTCTCACATCCTCTGCGTATTTTTCATTGGGAATAAGAAGTGAATAATAAAGTAAATTTAAGTTCCTCGTGGTGTTTCTTTAACGTCCCTACGCTTGCAGCATGCGTTAGGCTCTAGTTATTATCGTCAGGACACGTCAGGCACGTGGGATGTGGTTCGGAATATGGAAGTGAGCGCTTTGCTCATTTCCTTTCAGTTCCGAGCCCGTGTTGCATTAAGCTTCGGCTTCCGTGATCGCTTCGCTTGTCTCGGAAGGATTACGTGGTACAGTAAGGTGAAGTTTGCATGAGACAAACTTTAGGCTTTAGTACTGTAGATTTATTTTAATGCTTCATCTTTGAATCGTATGAGAATAAACGAATTTAGTTCCAAATTAACTAACATTTTCGTTTCCAAAATTTTAGGAAATCTTCTATTCCTTACCCGTGCTGAATTCCGTTTTTAATGCTAAGATATTAAAATGTTGAGATAAGCTTTGTCTTTTATGATAAGTGATTATCATCCCGGTTTTGCTTAGGGTGCACACGTCTGGAAGTAAGCGGAACAAATTCCCTAATTTATCAAAAGTGTTATAAATGAAATGGGCGATACGATAAAAGTAAATTTATCGGCTGTGGCGAGAGAGACGTACACCAGGCAGGGATTGTGAGGATGCTAGGAACTGTTAGAGCACTGTTAGTAAACTGGTATTTCCGGGAAGTAACTGGAAGCAACTAGGGAGTAAATTCCACATTTGCAATTTTCCCATAATAACTCATTCCTGTAACTGTAGGTAAAAGCAAGGTATTCCGTGTTTTGTCGTTTCGTCGCTCTTCGCATTATATAAAAATGTCTTGCATTTTTATTCAAAGCGAATTGCTATTGTTCGCATTTATTTGTTTGTGAAGAATGTAGAGATCTATATGCTTCACATTTTTTGTCTTCCACTTCAGAAATTAACTTCATACACAACTGGGTAACACAAGCGACGTTTTTTCTTATTTGTCTTATTTGTGCTTCAAAAGATTTCGCAACATCTGCAGAATGCAACCTTTTCGTTTTGTTGCGTTGTTTTTTCCAATGTTTTGCGCCACAACTGACACAAGAATGAAATACTTTCCTTGCTTCAACGACTCCACCAAGTTCTTAGCTACTGGTCATCAGCATCACTAGTCCGGGACCACAGTTATAACTTTACGACGTCCAACTGTTACCACTCGTTACGTCATGTGCGGATGGCGATGAGAAGCAGAGGACAATAACATAACACAGGATTAAATGTTGGGAATTTTATATATCTAAAGTAGAAAATACGAATATCTCTGGGGAATCGTAGAGCAAAAAAATTTGAATGTCTTCAATGGCCTCAACATAGTTCGCTATTTTATTTGAATTTATATTTCAATTTGCCAGAATTCCATTTAAAGAACGTACAATAAAAAATAACTCACATAGGTAAAGGATTTCTGGTAGAATTCGCAAACAAGACTTAACAATGTAAGTTACCAAACTTCCGGTAAAGTAATAGGCCGAGTTGTATAGTTAAGAACTTAACTATCAGTTAAACTTCACAAGTTAATATGATAGCACGAGCCATCCGCTAAGAATAGTTTGATACTACTAGCATATACGTAGGATATGGCAGATTTGCTAATGCATTTTGAATGATATATTATACAATGTCTGTAAGGACAAATAGGCCCAGTCGAGGTAAAATACTGGAAAAGTATCAAACATTGTACCATTTCCTTCTGTTTACGAATGTAGAAGGCGATGTGTGAGCGAGACGATGAATGATAATGTGGTTAGGGAGTCAGCAGGAGTCAGCTCGACTTTGGGAGGATGCCTCCGCCAGGATTTCCCATCGTCATTTCCATTTCCATTTGTATTCTCTTATTTCCATTTCTCCGGCAGAGCGCATTACAATGCTTCCACGTCGCTTTCCTATAAGGTTATTCTTAGATTCCTGCACATTCCCAACCCAAGCTGGATTTTTTGCTGCATTTTTATGGCTGGTATTTGCTTTGTGAAGACTTGTTACGCTTATTAATATTTATACATGGGTATAGAATGAATGTTTATTGTTTTTATGATTCAGAAATTCTATGTTTGTGAAATACATTTGCTTATTTGTAGAACATTGTGCTTCTTTCAATAATATGCGTTATACTGGGTAAGTAAAATTTTACACTCAGTGGAATTCATTGGAATACTACCAATGATATTTTACAAATAATGTATGTACATATATTAAATTCTTTACAACAACTTTAGAAGCTTTTTATGACCGATTAGTAGTTTCCTCATTTCTTTTCGGCGGCAATATACCTAAGCGCATTCGGCTGTATATGCATGCAGAGTCGCATGAAAAGAAAACGTCAGCATCCTTGGTGAATAGACGCAGAAATATTTCAAATATCATAATATTAGTGAAGACCAAAATCGCTTCCGACCCCATATGAAATGGGATCCTTGATCTGCGCTACATTTCACTCCGTGGAGAAATGTAAAGTTTTATATTACTGCTTTCAACGTGCTCTCTTCTAGACCATGCCAGATTAAATTTACCTAATAATACACTTACCAATATGAAAATTGTCATACGCAATTTAGATACACGATAGTACAAGTTTAGGGCGATAGTGTAACTTTTACAGGAGACTATAGACTTAAAAATTTATGGGCAAATAGATATATTGCTTTCTCTGCAAAATTTAAAAAAATTACATTAACTCACTGCTCTCAATATATAATAAGTTCAAGAACTCAACCAGTTCATAACAGAAATTTTGTGTGTGTCTTCGTGAATAATGGAGGTGAAATGTAAATTGGTAAATCATGACTTTGGATATTCTAATGTTTAGAGGTACTAAACTTCATTCTGAAAATAAAGTTGTTTCTACTAGGCTCTAGTCGATTTAGTATTTTTCGTTCTTATATATTCTTATCCCATTTCGCAGTTTTAAGAAAATGGAATAAATGGAAGGCGAAAGCTCTCTGGTAACTTAATCGTATCTTTTTATTTTTCCTTTTAGCGGAAACCATTTCTCCTTAGTTTTTGGCACGTGATTCCTAACATTTCTGGCATACATGCAATGTCGGCGCTAGGCTATGCTATTACAAGATTAGGGATTAGGTCCAGTAAAGAAAAAGTCACAATCACGAGTAGCAAATCCAGGATTACTTCGCCTTCCTCATTGCCTGGTATTGTCTATCCCACCGGTAGTAAGTGCTAACACAGCGAACCAAATCAAAAGGCAGAAAGAACTCGAAATTCTTTGAATGAGCCAAGGTATGCGCAGGAAATAAGGAGAAAAAGTCCGAAACAAAATAATAAAATTAGAGCGCAAACAAAGTTTTAATCCAGCTTTATTTGATTACCTCACAGAACGAGCACGGTGGGAACAGCACGACAAGAAACACGACGGAGAAAAGTAGAAGCTGCGGTTGAAACCAAAAATTACGTTGCACAAAAGAAGCGCTTGTGCTTTTATTCGAGTTGGCAAAAAATTATTTCGCTAATGGCATGAAATTCTCCAGCTTTTCATAATATTCTCTAATAAGAAAATGAAACATTGTTCGAAACAAACTTTTATAGTAAGCAGGTGAAAAGATAATTAAACTTGTTTCCTAAAATATGAAAACATTAAACAGGAATATAAATCATAAAACTTGTGGGAGAAAAGTTAAAAATAAAATTATAATCATTCCACAAATGCAAATTTTCCGTCTTTGTGAAACATTCCAAGTAATTTATTGCTTTCATAAAATCAGCACGAGATGCAAACAACATAACTTATTGAGAAAATTATTTCTCATTAACGTACAATTCAATTAGCAACACAATTTCCCAGCTTAGATTTATTAACATATTAATTGTGTGCTAACAACTGTTAGAACAATAGAGAAAATGGAAATATTATTGTAATTGGAATGGAACTAGATAGATGTTTGTCTTCAAGGAAATCAACTTCGCTAGTAATAAGAGAAATCGCCATGATAAAATTAAAAGAAAAGAGAGACACAGAGATACAGTCCTTTAATATACGCTCGAATCAACAAATCGTCCTGTTTGTTGTTGGAAAACAACTGCACGCCGTGCAAACTTTGCGGAAATTGCATGGAACGCAGCCGAAGACACCGCAAGTTGTTTGTTTCCACAGTGCGTTCGTTCAATTTTTTCCTCATCTCTATCTCTGTCTCGATTAGATGCAGTTTTCTGAATTCGCTAAATTCCTGCAAGCGCGAGCGAGTTTCGCAGCGAATACGCCAGAGACGTTAGCATACGTTAACAGGAAACTGAAATAATTGACTAACGTTGTTTGCGCGCGGACTATTATTTATTCTATTTTAATTAAATTCCCTTAGGATGTCCATGACAGCAACTTGCTATTGAGAATTGCACTTAAACCTACGCAGGTATTGCAAGGCATCTTCATTAGACATAGTAAACACTGTTTATTTCCTTAGTATATATTACATATACAACATAGGAAAGGTATTTGAAAACTATATGAAAATTCATTTACAATTAGTAAATTTCAATATGAACTTAATTCCATTTCGTACGCATTTCGCTGAGACACATTATGTAGCATTATACCGCATTATGCAGATAATTATGCGCAATTTACATGCGCAGTTATTCGCCGGGCAATTAGATGGCAATTAAAGCAAGCAGACCGACGACCAAGAACAACACAGTAGAGAACAGGTTACGCGGTAGAAAAACGGCGTTTATCTTCAATAATATCCACATTCATCTTTGCATTCACTGATTCTCTGAGATTCTGTTAGTTTTGTTTTTATTTATATATGCAGCGTCACGAGACACATGGCATGCGCGATCGTTACAAGATGAATAAGACTATTAATCTGAATACATAATTTGCATATGTAATATTAATAAGAATACGAATCGAAGAGGAAGTGATGGAGTATACGCCGTTATAATCACCTCGCATTCGTCAATTTAGTATTTATATTTTTCTACCAACATAGTATTTATACAGAATTTATTCCTATAGAAGATATTGAGCAGGACGTATAAAGATGTTTGAAGAATTAATGTAAGCAATGGAATGTTCCATGTTTTTTATTGTTGCTATAGATTATGTACTACAGATACTCTATTTTGTGTAATTAGAAATCACTTAGTAAGTCTTAACATGGTTGTGCGTAGACCGAGGAAATCTCAATTTATGGCAGGCATTCACGTGATGTGTTTTCCGGGCAAGTAAATGTGGATCATTCGATTCTCTTGGAGGTGGATCGTGTTGACCGTGGAGAAAAGTGTAGGAATGAAGAGGAAGAAAATTGAATTCGTGTTTGTTCGGGTATAGCCACGAGTAGATATACAGCAAAGTGTACCTCAGTGTTTAATTAATAGAGGCGTTTTATCTCGACTCCCAACCATATAAACTACAAGATAGGAGGGTAGATAATGTGGGTTAATATAATTTCCTGTCCTTGGTGTCTACATGCGTACCAAACAGCAAATACTAAACCCTAAACTTACAGTCCCAATAAAAATCCTAAGTTCCTGCGCTAGTAAAAGCTGCTTTGAAAGTTTAATGAACAGTTTTTTCTTTTATCATACATTTTGCTCTGTTGAATTAATGAGTGTTCAAGTTTAAAAAGAACTCATAACTCTTCTGCTTCTAGAACAATCAATTTCTAAATGTCGTCATTCTTCAAAGTATTATACTTCACAACATTTACCAATACTTGTTTTCAACACTCTTGCTCCTCAAAAAACTAACATTTCCGCTAGGTTAATTAATTTAACTTAGACTAACCTTCAAATACATTTATTAACTTGCACGAACCTTCAGTATCTTCTAAAAACACAATTTTTAAGCTATGTATGCAGACATAACCTGAAAAATTCTATCTTGATTTAACTTTAGTTACGTCTTCTCTAAAGAAATGTAATTTGCAGTCTAACTAACAAGACAATCTTAATTTCCAATTTAATTTAGCTTAGCAATCTTCAAATACCAGCGTTGCTAAGTTACACATTGATTTTCTGTAAAAAATCTAAAATCGGAACTGACTACAGGTCCGTAGCCAGAACTGACCCTTAAGTAGGGCTTAGAAGTTCTGAAGTAGGGCTACTAATTTTGTAAGGAAGGAGAGACATTTAAAAATTTCTCTTTCTAACGTAGGGCTTAAATGATTTAAAGTAGGGCTCAGCTACTTCGCCCTCCTCTCACTACGACCCTGCTTGACTATGAAGACATAACCTATGAAACCATATTTTATCTTTCAATTCTTACCAATACCAAGTTAAAAATATCAGCTAAAACATCATTTCCACCCAAATATTCTAACAACAAATCCAAGAAAAATATTAAAATAACTTCAAAATCATTATTATTTGCAGTTTAGAAAATAAATTTTTCTACCAAAAGAGGCAAAAATGTTTTCCTTTTCATATGATATGAGGGATGGATTACGAATATGAAAAAAATATCTGAACGTGAACGCCAGACATAAAAGGTTGGGAACTACTGCCTTACCATAGTATAATGTAATTCCAATCTTAAATTATAATCTAACGTTTGATCCATATTAAGAAGTGTATATTGATTTTTTTTTAATTATTAGTTTCTTCTTCTATTATTTTTGATTGTCAGACAATTGTTTCGATCTCCCTTCCTCAGTGACTTATGAGTTCTGATTTCGTTCATAAGTCACTGAGGAAGTTCTCCTAGGGAGATCGAAACAATTGTCTGACAATCAAAAATAATAGAAGAAGAAGCTAATAAATAAATACAAAATTAAATTATAATATTTTAAATTTTATTACTTTCCACTAGGGACGTCTATCCTGGGATCCGCCAGTAACATTTTTGATTGTGCAATCTCGAATTTAATTCCCTGGATTTTCGAGATTTTTATTTAAACTTTTCCATACGTTATTCCTTACTCGATATTTGCAAATATTGTTACGAATATTATAATTCTATGAAATGTTATTCGATACATAGTCTTTTAGGGAAAACCTTTTTGTTTTAACCACGAAAATTCTAATGTTTTTAGAATAATTTTAATAATTAATTAATTTAATTGCTTTAACCTATATAGATACGCTTTGTTTATTCTCTCCAATTATAGCAAGACAACGACTGAATCCCGGGACTAACCCCGGGATTGACATTTGCGCCCGAAATTGACACCACTATATTCCACAAAATTTCAAGTATGTATATAAGACCAACTTGTTAATGATGTGGTCTATTTTAAAACGTTTTTATGAAGTTGACTTGGACTTCATTGGACTTTATTGGGATGCAAAATTGGAGTACTTCTCGACAGCCTAGGAAGCTCAAACTTTCAGGAAGCCTCAGGGTGGCCATCCAATAATCCGTTGAGTACAGACCGATTGGTCCTCTAGTTCGCGGGCAATTGCAGACAAACTCTACACTGTAAAACGCCTATACCGAGTCGTTGCCTAGCAACGGCTACTTTATTGATTTTCATTGGTTACGAAGTTTGTTTATTATGGCGGTAAAAAAAATTGACTAATTGCAAGTATAATATCCAAGATCGCTGTGATGATGCTTTTGTTCATTT
>JAODVP010090027.1:0-12833 GCA_025400035.1 Tetradonia laticeps
TAGTGAGTGTGCATAATAGTGGTCTCAATCACCGTATGAGTCGGGCATCTGCTTTGGCTTTAATCTATGGTATATACTAATGTACTTTTTTGGAAAGAAGCTAAAAGTACATACTTCTTTCTGTTCCCTCCAAAAATACAATTTTCTAACGTTGTTAAGAATCTCAATCGCCATTCCCAACTCCTCGCATAAATTGGGGTCACTTGTATGGAATTGCATTCCGCTTCCGTTCTCTGTCTCTAGCAACACCGCCGATTTATTGTCCCCATGCATGTTGACGAATGAACTATGCCAGGACAAAATTGTAGAGGCCCTGCCTCTTGCGCGAGATTATTTCCGCTACGTTATTACGTCAACCAAATGAATTGCGCGCTTATGAATTTAAATTGACCCACCATGTATTTCAGAAAAATAAAATTTAGTTGTTCCACTATAGTTTGTACTATAGTGTGATTGCATTGTAAAGAATCGTTTATGAGGAAAATCACAAGTTGCCTAAATTAATTCCAGCTAAACGGAATAAGGGTTAGAACTGAAATTTATTCTAAAATATCGAAACGTAATCATATTATAACTTGAAATTTGTTACAAAAAATACACTAATATATGTATATATGTACTTAAAATATTCAACATTACATTTTCTCCCAGCTGTAACATTCTTAGTATTCAACTATCAAAATTCAATAAAATTATAATACAATTTATAGTGGAATAACTTCCCAAAGTTTCTGCAAAGTATATCCTTCCTTCAGACTCTCAATCGCCAAGCCCAACTCATCGGAGTAAACCGGAAGTCTATCTTTCGCATGTCCTTCATCAGCCAAATACGCAGTTAAAATGTTGGTCATCTCCCCTGCCGGTTCCTCTACTTCAGTGTACTGATCAATGATCAACTGTGGACTGGGGGCTTCCTGATGAGCGGTCTGCGTCCAATTGAACTCCACTCCGTAGATCGGATCTTTCGTGTAGACGGAATGCAGACTGACCAATTCTCGGAAGATGTTAGTCAGTTTCTCTTCGGGATCGATACGGAACCCGAGGATGTAAGTCCCACTAGTGATAACTAACGCTGTACCAAATTTCGAATCACGAATTCGGATCTATACATAAGGACGGAAAATATGTAACAGAAGAAATTAAAATGAAAAACCGAAAATAGCAGTAATTAATATCCGACCAAACAAAATACCAACAGATTCTATTTGTAGATGCGGTAAAGAGATGTTGAAACCTTCATTCATATCCGCAAACCACACGACTCGCACATTGGAAATGATCAGAGTCCCGAGGCTACCTTGGTCACTGGACAAGTTCCAGACTCCGTGTAAAGTGGTGAATATTTGCTCCAAAGGCAGGATTTTCAATTGTTTGTTTTGGACGACTGCCCCACGAAGCTTCAACTCACGATATAATTTTGAGGACATATACGCTCTGTAACATATGACCTCACTTTTAATTTAATATACAGTATTAAGTCTACGAATGGGAATTACTTGTGAACACCCATAATGGAAGTGAAGTGTCTCATGTTACCAGGTATTAAATTAGTGAAGATAAACTCGAATCTTGAGTTATTGGATGAGGTTAACAGATGAAGCGCCTGTGTGGTTCCACGTAGTTTCTGTAATTTATGTTAATATTTAATTTAACCTATGTCATTATTTTAAGGTATTTAGAATGCTTTGTCGCAAATTTTAGTCGAAAATCTCATTTTTATTCAGATTTAATTAAGGAAAATCGTGATATAGGCGAATCTCGAATTCCATTACTTAATTGTTACGAAAGGCAGTGAGGTGTCTTAAAATTACTTGCAAAGCATTGGCCTGGGATCGTAACAATCATAAATTTAATCCTAACCTAAACTTTCTGTACGTTAGTAACCTAATATAACCTAATCTTGTACTTACCGAATTTACAACTTTAGTGTTAATCGATAATATCGTGTTGTATCCAATCGCTTCCGAAACATCAATTGATAAAACAGAAATAAACTTAAAGTTCTTCGAATGATTGATTAGCAGCAAATTGAAATATCCACAACCTTACTTACATAAATTGACACGTGGACTTCGTGTACAATGCCACAACGCTCTTAAAGTTGTAACGATTAGGCGTCCTCTTGATCCAGCATTTCCTTTGGTATCTTCGACACTATCGAGGCGATCGACAATTTTCTCTCCGGACTTCAGACGCATTTCTCTTCAATAAATCATTAACTTACTTAATATCCTGCTAACTAATTGCTAATTTATATAATAGCTACTTACGTGAATGGTATATCGAAACGAATTTCTTTGTCTTCCCAAGTAAGCGCCATTTTGTCGTTGGCATAACCTAACGTTCTTTAAGTTTCAAGCAACAAAGTTACAATGTTGATATGTTTACATATATCGGAGAGACAATATCGTAAACAGAAATGCGTATTCTGTTTGTGTTCAGCACTACACCGCAGCCCTACACTATAGTCTACTGGATAAATAAATAAATATCGATCAACTGTGGCGCCTGCGCACCAATTCATGTTGCGCTGTATAGAGCCGAGGTAGGTGTGAGTGCTGGCCAGCTGGAATTGATTATTTCCCGTTGCATGACAACCAACAAAGCGAATACAACTAAACTTCGAAGTTTCCATGTTTCTATATTTCCACATTTAGCACCTACGTGCGATACGAACCGGACAAGGACAAGGAGGACGAGGCGTTAAATTAATCTAAAGATCTTCCATTAGCCACCCTTGAAGACACTGACACCATGAATAATTAAATGTAGATAACTTACTTCCTCTACCTAGCTGAAACTAGGTTATCTTAATTCTAAATTGAAATTCAAATGTTACATGTTTAATTTTAAGCGTTGAATGTTAAAGGTAGCCTAATCCAATATATCGTAACCTAACATAACCTGAAACAAGGAAACATAGAAAGGAATTTTAAAGATTCCATGCTTATATTATACTTTACTTTATTTAACAATAAATAGAGAATAATGTAATGCTGAGATGTTACATGTTCGTACTCGTATCAATCAATCAATCAATGAATCAATAAACATTTGTACATCATTTAGCAGCTAGGGATGCGCAACTTATTTACCTGCACGCGTGTTTACCAAACAATCCGATTGCGCGACATTTGCAAATGCAATTAACTTTATGAATTTCACCATTTCATCACCAAATCGATAAAATTAATCACATTAATCAAGTATCAATGTGCACAGCACAATTCTCAACGCTAGACTAACTTATTTCTAGTTTAGGTTAAGTTATGTTATATTATGTTAGGTTATGTGAAGCTAGCCTAGATTAGGAAAGTAAACATAACCTGAACATAATGAAAACAACGTGACGTCAAATAAAAAAATAAGCAAAGTAACTCAATCTTTAACAATAAACTGACAACAGACAACTGTGAAGACTATGACAACTGACAGCTTACATTTCCTGCATGACAGCTATCAATCTTACGTCATTGTACGTGCATATAATGGCAATGGAATAAATAATAAATCGAGGTTTATGGTCGAACGATTGGAACACCAAACGATCAGCAGTGCGGCCACCCACATCAACTGTTGTCCGGCTTTAGTTTAGCGAGGGCGCTCTCCACCAACTTCTTATGCTTTCCCACTAGCTCGGGCAGATCATAGGCGATCGCTACGTCGAGACGATTGATAGGACACCCACGGAAGTAGGTGCAAGTGGCGGAAAGCTGCTGGAAGTCGTAGAGGGCATTAAGACGGAAAAAGTCGCGATACACGTCCGGGTCAGGCAGATCGTAGCGGGAGATGTTCGTCAGTGTGGAGAGGCCCTCGTAGATGTGGTAGTCCTGGGGATGCTCAACGATCTGATCCGCCACCTGCTTTCGGTTGCCGAACACGGACTTGTGGTTGTAGTAGGTGGTGAGGTAGCAGTCGACCATCTTGGCGTGGTTACGTACGCGCACCTAAAAATATCGCCATCACACGGCGTGATGACGAAAAGGTCAGTGTGATAGCCTGATAGCCAACTGATGCGATCGCAGATGAGGAAATCACGCGATCGTGCAATTTAGGTTAGGAAAGGTTAGGTTTAGGTAGACACTCACCGCGAATCTGCGCGCGCTAGAAATCTTGTTCTCGATCCGTTTGTCCACCGCCGAGCGCAAGTCCCGTAGAAAGGCACGTTCTTGCGCCTGCAGCAAGCGAACAGGTGCCCACGCTTCATAAGGTCGGGACCACAGTGATGTAGTGTACATCACGGGCGGCTGTGCGGAGGACATCAGTGGGGAGATGTTCCAAATCAAGGCGCTCTGGACGCGCATCAGCTCCTCCGGCTTCACTTGATCAGCTTTATTTAACACGATGCGTGTCTATAAATATTGTAGTGTGAGGCAAAAATAACGTAGTGACTGGTCTAGCACACGTGGCGCGAAGTATTAGTAGGCCAAGCTCACCTGATGTTCTCTGCCCTTCAGCTGGTCTAAAATGGCTTCGGTCTCTGGCCCCACATCCAATTTGCTGGGATCATATACGAGAAAGATGATGTCCGCTCTGTCAATGAACCATTGACAAGCGTCGTTGAAGGGGAACACACGGGACACCTGTTTGCGGACTTCAAGAATGCCTGGGATTTCCACAATGTTGATCTAGGAAGCAAAAATAGGGATATATCATCAAATGATTATTTTTTATTGTTCCAAACCTTTTCTAGAAGTTTATTGGGAAGCTTCAGACCCCTCAGGCGTTCCTCCAAACCCTGACCGAATTTCTGCAAACCGGCAAATGTGAAATCAGCTGCTAACTGCGTTCCGTCCAAGACCTCCGCTTCCTCCCCATGCATCACTAGGTTAAAGTAGGCTGGAGAAGGTTCCGCACCTGAAAATAAAATTTCAATAAATGTTGAAGATGGTGAAGTCCACTTGTATATACCAGTTCGAAGGGAGGTAGCGTTATATTCATTATCCAACAAATAATTGACAATTGAGGATTTTCCCCCACTCCACGGTCCCATAAAGACCACCAATGGCTTGGAGAAGATCTCAGAATCTCCAAAATGGCGATTACTCAAGTCTCGATATTTGTAGAGAGTCTCCAATGGCTTGATGGCGTTTTCGTGCAGTTTCTTCAATTCCTTCAAGGTCATGTCATTGATTTTATTTACAATAGCTTCGCCTTGGTCGTTCGAGTCGTCCAGTTTTAGCAGTTGATCAATGTGGTCCCGAGGACGCAATTCGTCCGGGATTTCAATGTCCAGGATTAAATCTTCTTCCGGTACACTCTCCTTAGATGCTTCTTCTTCTACTCCCTCTTCTTCTTTAGTTGCAGAATCTCCCCCAGCTTCACCTTCACTTTCAGCTTCAGCACTGGCTTGCGTTTCCTCTGTAGGTTGCTCAACTTCTCCATCCTTGGTTTCTTCTACAGATTCTGCAGATTCGACTCCAGCAGTTTCAGTAGTTTCTTCTACAGAAGCTTCTTTCTCGGCAGCTTCCGTGAACGTAGCTTCAGGTTGTTCTTGTTCTTCAAGAGACTCCTTTCCTTCTACTTCCGTTTTACCTTCCGTTTCAGCATCACCTTCAGACTCTCCAACTGGTTCTCCTTCAATTTCAGTAGTTCCCTCGGCACTTTCGGCAGTTGTTTCAGCACTTTCGGCAGTTGCTTCGGCACTTTCAGCAGTTCCTTCGGCACTTTCGGTAGTTCCTTCGGCACTTTCAGCAGTTCCTTCGGCACTGTCAGCGGTTCCTTCGGCACTGTCAGCAGTTCCTTCAGCACTTTCAGCAGTTGATTCATCTCCTTCTGTACTAGAAGCAACAGCATCTTCAACAATACCCGCAGTTTCAGTAGATTCCTTATCTTCAGTAGTTTCTTCAGATTCGGCAGGTTCTTCCTTAGGGGTCTCTGTACTTTCAGTGCTTTCGGCAGTCACTGTATCTTCGGCAGAGTCACCTTGCTCTTTCGTTTCAGTTGAAGCAACATCTTCCCGTTCGCCTTCACTTTCTTGAGACTGGGCACCTTCTTTATCCTCAGTAGCCTCTGTTGACTGTTCGGAATCTTCGGTACCTTCTAGAACTTCGGTACTGGCAGCATCTCCCTCTTCTGCTTCTATTTCACCTGTCGTGTCATCTTCAGTTTCGGCTTGTTCGGCGACTTCTGTTTCAGGTTCGGTAGGGGTTTCATCACCTTGCATTTCGTCTTCAACGGATTCTCCTTGATCTTCAATTTCATTCTCAATATTTACATTTACTTCTTCTACACTCGCTGCTTCACCTTCACTCTCAGTTTGGTCAGTTTCAGCAGAAACCGCATCTGCTGCCTTTGATTAGTAATTTATTCATTAACAAACAAATAATTACAAATAGTTACAGTGTGGTACCTGTTGACTGTCGGTGGTTTCGGTGCTTTCGGCATTGTCATTGGCAGTGTTGCTAGCATCAGGCGCGTCATCGCCGATACTGGCGTCGTGTTCGGAATCGTCGCCTGGCTCAGCCTCCGCATCCGGTGGCACCTCTACCTCTTCCTTCTGCTGCTCTTTCAGTGCCTTCTCAATGTAGGGCTTGCATTGTGAGGGAGCTTCGGACTCTTCCTCACCTTGCACATCTTAATAAACATCACGAACGAGACATTAACATTATCCAAATAGAACATATCATAACCTAATATAGTCTTAACTCGAGGTAAGGGTACAGTCCGTTATCCTCCATTTGCAATTCCGTATTAGGTCTTCACTATATGCTATTCGGTAATACAATGTGAATGTATTCGTGTAATATCTGTAATCTATATTTAAATATTTAAATCCAGATTTAAGTCTAGGGAATCGGAATCGTCGAAGCTGGCAAAAGGCCGATGGTGTGTCGTCACACGCGTGGTGTGCAATGTGGTCGCGCACGATCGTCCCGAATTAGATTTTTCAAAATTACAAAACCTGCGTACGCACAAGCGAAACGCGAGCGTGAGTACACAACATCAGCGTCACACCGTCACTCATCCACCGAATTACCAAATACGACTCTATCTATCTATGTATCTATCTATGGGTTGATCTCATCCAGCCCAAGACTTTCTTCACTATTCGTGAATTTAATTTACTTTAATACTTGGGCACACAATACACTCTTCTATATATAATTCGGCATACAATACAAATGACAGCATGTGTGTTATAGCCAGCAAAAAACAGAAGGTCCTGACCGAATAGGAACGGAAATAAATTTCATAAAATATCTCAACCACATTACATTACATAATTGAATTCATGCCCAATAAACTTCATTTAAAATAATGGAGTGGAAAAGTGCAGGACCGGGTCTGATGTATTATGTGAACGAATTTCAGGTTACAAACGTTAAGTTTGGTTAGGATGATATATATGTGACTCTTACTCTGCAAGGTAGTGGCGAGAAGAAGTAATCCCAACAAGAGCCACATCGAGAACCTCCACGCTCGTCTCGTCTCCATGGCGGCGGCGGCGCGCTCCGCGGCACTGGCGGCGGCGAGCCACTGCGCCCGGATTGAGGTGGTCCCCAAGATGCGGCGACCTTGTGCACATATGTTTGGGACGGCATTCCCCACTTTTCGGGAGGCATGATGTACCTGTGCACAGCATGCGCGAGCGCGCTCCAGGTTTAAGTTTAGAATCACCGACTCAAATTTTACACAGTGTGGTCACAGTGTGATCAACACACGCTCCCAATCATAAACTATGCAGTACTTAGTGAGTAACATAACCTCACTAAAATAAACATTTCCTTAGTGATATGGAGTAAACTAATGAAACTGAGAAAAACTTAATATATTTATTTAGGTATGAGAATGATCTTCAGCATGATGATGATCAAAAGTAAACCACACAGCCAACGCACACCGCTTCCCACTTCTAATCGCATTCACACCGTGCAGATTTTCATTTCCGGAGGTGAAGCCCACAAGATGACCACACCGAGGTCGTAGCACCAATTCCACTTCATGTCCGAAGTAATCCTTGGCAAAGAACAACTCCCCGCCTTCGAATCCGTCGTTAAGATATAAAATGGCGGTGTAGTCGCGCCAGATAAATGCCGGCCACGATTTTATGCATGTGCCATTCATCAGTAGATTGCAATTGTCCGCATGGACGGGATGACTGAAGTCTGTCCGGTTCAAACTTCCAGTTCCTGCAATAAGTAAATTATGAATGTTCTAAAATTAAGATTAAGGATAAGTATGGCATACCTTTAGCACTTCTACATACCAGGTGCGTGTAAGCAAAGTGCAACCTCTTACTAACACCGAAATGTCCCACTAACGCCTCCTTCACTTTCTCGGTGACTGTGAAGAGGACTCCCATCAAATCGGCATGCATCTCCTTATGTCTCCATAAGCTCACAGCGCGTTTCATCGACAGTCCGAAATAATCTTCGTGGATCGTGTGCGGAGATCCTCCGCCCACCTCGTATCCGTCACCCGGTAGCGCGAAATACTCTGCAACATGCATCAATTGTCGACATTCCTCCGGAGACGCAAAGTGTTCTATGGCGAAACGTTTTGGTATCTGGGCTACTTTGAGTATGCCTTTATTGGGGGTAAATGATGAAGGCTGCCAACAAATTATATGGGTAAACACTTGTAACATTCCTAACATTGGTATCAGTCTGTTTATTTTAGTCCGTACATTAATAAGTGTTAATTACACCAAGCAGCTGTAGATTAGTCACTAGTCACAACACCCTCACGTCCACCGATTCACATCGAGTCGTGCGCGATGGTCACCTGGAAAATTAACGGGTTAGTTACACCGAATTCAAGCATGCCCACACCACCTAGTCCACCGCCGCCATGATTACCTCTTGTGCAGTGTTTTCAGAGGCCCCCGAATTATCTTCAGCGTAGAGATTTGCAGTCTCAACTGCAAAGACATTCTTTATATAATCGAAGATCTTCGATTCATATGCGTGTCTCTGGATATATTTGACAGATTCAGATCTCGGTTGGAAGAAGTCAGGGTCCACTTTCGGTAATGTGGAGTAAAAATCGATGTTGTGCGTCATTGTTTTGTCTCCGGGGTAGAAGAGTAAGTACGAGGATACAGCTTTACAAGCTTCTTTCAATTTTCCAGTTTTAAAATAAGCATATTGTAGATAGTGGTAATGACTGGGGAGTAAGTCATCATGTTTTTCGCCATTTAGTGTACTCAGTTTATCATTGCACTTCCGTTTGCAGATGAGGACATGTGTGAAATGATCTGGAAGCAAATGTATTATACACTATTAAATCAGATAATTGATGGTTTGCGTGGAATAAATTAGGTTATGGTTCTACCGAATAGTTTAGATTAAGATATAGTAAAACATAGCTTACTTGCTATAGTAGGAATGAACTCATTAACAGCTTGATAAAAAGGCCCTTCGCACTGGGCCCGACATTCCTCCTCCTCTTGAAGGTACGACTCTAAAGAAGCCTCCATGTTCTGCACCACTTCATCCCACAGTTTGTCCTCGTAGGCTCTCGTCCCATGGACATATAGGTAGACATAATCTTTGGCTTCCCTGTTGACAATATTATTGACATCGACGCCATCTTGTCGTGCATAATGTTGTAAACTAGCCAAGATGCCAGCGTCATTAGGATTCACTGCGAGGAAGGTAAAGGCAGCATTTGCAGCTTGTTGAAATTGCTGTTTCTGTAATGCATGGTGTTATCAATTCATTAGTTATCTATTATAACACTATGAACTAATTTAAGACAATAGGAGTTTAATACCGTTGAAAAAATATAATTGTTGAAGTATAATAAATTCTGGGATCAAATTTCCGGTCCAAAGCTCCTTTGGTTTACACAGAATTAGTTCAGGAAAAGCGTGAGTTCCTTGCATAGAATTATACAGAGATGGATCACGATTAACATTAATTAATTGTGAATAAACGGACTAAGAGTTGCGTTGAAATTTGTACCAAAAATATTCCTTGAATATAGTTTCTTATTTATGTTAACAATAAGTAGATTAGGAAGATTGAATATAGACTTACAGAAGCATAACACACTTGTAAGTACTGATATGGTTTATGCCGGGCGAAAGTTTGAATCACACCCGAGTCAATTAAAGTCCACACATTGAGAATCCCCTTGCGTTTCTTGCACTTTAAGAGACACAGCGTCCCCTTGATGGTGTGTTCGTAGTAGAGAAGATCGTCAACGTTCACTTTATTAAGAGGCTCTGAGTATGCCACTTCATCGTGGCACTGTAAGTAACATCGGCGTAGTTTGCTGATGTACATGTTATACAGTTCGATAGCTCGCTCGAGGTTCACAATGCAGTCGTCATAGTTGTTATCAAGGTAGTCCTTGACTCCCGTATCGTACAGAACACCCGGGGACACTTCCGGTTCCTTGATGATTTCATTCACTTTCACATTATTAATTTCCTCATCCGGTTTCACGTCTTTATGTGTTTGAGTCAGCGTGCTTGGTGTTAGCATATACACGAACAAAACTAATACTAAAGATTTAAGCATTTTTTAAGTTTTCAGGTCTCTAACTACAACGTGACTTAAGTAGCGGCAGTGAGAGTAACATGAGCTCGAGTTGCTTAGAAATGTGATGCGATGATGTCAGCGATCCCAGCTTCGATTTTAGACTGAGTGAGTACAACTGAGTGGACTTAACTGACTTAAGTTAAAGCAAGTGAGGCAAGTCAAGTGCTGCTGCTGCTGCAAGCTACGAGTGCAGTGCGGACTTCCGAAGATGTTATGAGCCGGTTTCGAGTAGGGAGAAAGCTTCGACACGCAGTTGAATTGACTGAAACAGGAGCCGTGTGAAGGAGAGCCAATTGTGATCATCTGCTCATTAATGTGGTTTAATACAGACTAATGTGATTTAAGTCACTTACGCATAATTCATTCAATGGTTAATCGTAAGGAAATTGTACATTCAACAATGTCGATCAAACGTAGTAATATTAACAAGCGTGGAACGCGTTAAACACGGAAATAAAAACGACGTGTAGCTGAGTGGGCTTTTATTTTCCTCGCTGGCTGGCGAAAAACGCATTGCTTTTAACAATTATGCTGGCGCGAATGCAGCGTAAACATTAGAAACGTATAAACAACATTTGGCATGTAGTAAAATGCGCGTATTCGCATTCTCATTGAAAGCAGCGGTTGCGTATTACTGCCGCCGACAAAAATAGCACACCGTTAATTTTACAAACTGCAGTAAACTTCAGACTCTGTTTTTGACAAACACATAGTACGTGGTACACTTGGTTATAAGTATATACATGAGCGTGTATACATCGTTATAAAAGTTTCAATATTTTGGTACAAATTTCCGTAACCATTTTCTATAATCCTAGTCTCCTTTGTGGCAACTCATTTTTGATTAATTAATTCTGACTAAACCAACGAATATTTGGAAATGAAATTTGTAACATACAATACGTTATCTTACATATAAATATTTGGAAAATGCGTCGTGTAGGGTTCGCGCATGAACGGCTAGGTTTAGGAGAAACAATTAGACCGTAAAGTTCAGTCGTTTCCAAGAAATTTCAAAAAAACTGCAATATGGCTACTACCACATTTGTTTTGTTGTTATGTGCGGGAATTGCTCGTAATGATGTTAGGGGAGAACGAAAACATAAGGCGGCGTAGACAGAGCGATCTCTTTTGTTTCGAATAACTATAAAGTTTGTAATGTGACATAATTATTTTTGTGTCTATACAAACGTGTGTGCGTAGGGAAACAAGTACCGAAAAGGAGAAATAGTTCACAAAGTGCAAAGCAAACGAACGTACAAAAATACGCAGGGATAATATAATGACAAGGGAGGGTTCAAAACAGTTTCAACAATTTGCAGAGGTACTATAGTTTCCTACTTAGACATATTTTACTGAAGATAGTGCTCCCGCGGGACAGAAGGAAACAAATTGAAGCAACAGCGAAGCGTGGCGGGACTTGCTAGTGCTGCATATAATACTTATTACATTATTTCGTTGGCTTTCCAATGTACATAGTCCTAAATTTTAATGATTTTAAAACACTACTATAACAAGCTTATAAGGTGTGGTGTAATTATACTATACAGGGTTATCTAAAAGTTCGGAATTTAGCAAATACCTCTACAACAATCAACTTATCTATTTTGTTCACCTTCACATCACAACAACTACGATAAAACTATAAAATATTAAACAATTGTTCTGTTACACTCTAACTTTATTAATCATAGGCCAATAATTAAGCACAACACTGATGGCATAAAATACTTATAAAAAAAACAGATTTCCAATAAAAGACAGCCATTCCTGAACGGTAATTCGGTTACACGCATGCGCAGTTCGTAAAATCCGTTCCAAGCGATTGCTTCAAGTTCTACGAACGATTTCAGTGAAGGTTATTTCGGTTCTAATTCGAAAATAGGAATCGTTGAAATTATTCAAACTAATTGGCGTAGTACAGTCTACTTTGATATCTGCTTATTGTTAGCGTCAAATTCAATAAGTTCATGTTGGATAACAAAATCGTTCTAGATATTAGTTCGTAATATCCAGTTCACACTGCGTAATTATTACACGGATGCGCATAAATCAGTTCTATGCGATAATATTAAACCTCGTCTACATATGCTCGACAAGCCGAATGTGGAACCGATCCATTCTATACCTTTGTATAGTGATGTAACCTGACACTATGTAGCAGTAAATGCCCAGTTCTAAATTTGATGTTTTTGTTCAATGACCGGACATTGATCGATCAACTACATTAAAATCAGAAGATAACCCATTGTAATTAAACGCGGCAAGCATAAATTGTTAAATAGATACGTGTATATGCGCCTCGGGTGCATGAGCGTATCAACTATATTCGAACTCTAGGAG
>JAODVP010090049.1:1230-12827 GCA_025400035.1 Tetradonia laticeps
CAATATTCATTATAAATTTAGTTGATTATTATGTAGCAATACAGAGTAAAAATAATATATATTTAAGTATAATTTATAGAAGACTAGATAACCAATTTTAATTGATTTATTATGTGCTTATTTGAGCATTTTTAGAGAGTTCGTGATTTTTAGACACTCAGAAACATTTTTTCGAATTTTTGAACATTTTTGGACATATTTAGACATTTGTGAATATTGTTACATAATTTTGTAACATTTATGGTCAGTTTTAAATATTTTTGGATAATTTTGTGCATTTTTGGACTTTTTTTAGATAGTTTCAGGCATTTTAAGAAATTTTTACGAATTTTTAGATAATTTGGACATTTTTAGATATTTTTAGAAATTTTTAGGAATTTCTAGACATTTTGTGATATTTTTAGCCATTTCTAGACATTTTTGAAAATGTGTACAGAGTTATAGAAATTTTTAGATATTGCTAGATATTCTATAGAAAAAAAAACAAAAAAATGTATAGATATACATATTTACCTAAAATGTGACATTTCCAAGCATAAAATGAAAAATAAATGGATGCTGGAAATGTCTACAACTGACTATAAATGTCTATGTCTAAATATTTGTAAAAATGTCTAATGCGGCTCTAAATCCAAGTTTGCAACTTTTCGAACAAATATGAAACAACTAAAATGTTTGCAAAGCCTTTCGTTCTTTACATTATGTTTTCACAAATATGCTTTTTTGGAAAAATCATTTAACTTATCTATCTTATTTAAAATACCTTTAATTTGCGAGAATAGAAGACTAAATTCAACAAGTTTCTTTTAAAAGAGCATTCTTGAGTTCCTAAGTAAGTTTCTAGAAATCTAAGGTCAAAATCTGAATGATGAATAAAAAATGCATATCAAATAAAAGTTTATTTCGAAAGCTACAATTAGGTATTTTTGTAATGCTAAAATTGTTTTCTTTTTCAAACACTTGAGAGACTACTACTTGAAAACTATATCATACAATAAACTGAAAATTTGCAATTTACCCTATCTATAGCAGTATATCGCAGATGTGAAAAAAAATCAACGACGGTCAACATAATCCTGAGCGTCTTGTTACAAGCGCCTCTTAGCATTGAGCGACTGAACTCCACAAGAACTGGAAGACCACTTTAGACTACCTATATCAGAAACGTGTTCAAAAGAAGCGACTGAAGAGCTTGAGGATCCTTCGTTCACACCTAGATGGCTGCACCGTTCTGGTTAAAGCATTTAATTAAAGAACCTGTGAAGTACTCTTTGTTTCAATTCTCTCCTAGTTTTTATACTCGTATTTCTCTCTATCATAAGACTAAAACTAATCCCAATGGTATTATATATACATTTGGAATAAACCTTGACGAAATCCTCCAAAGAGACATAAAGATTTTGGTAGCTGGACGCGAAACGTGCTTATTAAACAGTTATTTTCAACTTACTGATTGTGAGGCACTTCGTTTCGGCTTCTTGTTTCTTGAATACACCTGAGGCGCTTATTCAGCTACCCAACATACCCAACAGGTAGATGAGAGAAGTTCGCGTTTTAAGATTTCGGAGTAACATCAACTATCAACTATAGGGAATTGGGAGTAAATTTTGTAAGGATTTCATAAGGAAATACAAACAACGCATTTCAATGCAAGTGTTGAAAGGGTTGAAAGGGTTAAAAGTGTAAGAATGTAAAGACCTTTTGAGGAGTTTTAAGGTATGAAGGTGTAGATATTCAACCGGATTCTATTTATTTTGGCGACCTACATTAGAAATAATGCACGCGCTGCAGAGCGATGGCGGAGATGCTGGGACAGGTAGCAGGTAGCAGGCAATGACCTATGAAAGCCGTCGCAACAACGCGAGGAGAGCGGCGAGAAGAAGCGTGCGCCCGAACACGTCTCGTAATTTTTATAGTCGTTCAACATTACAACCGACCACACGACGCACACGACATATTTCATCTGAGTTTTATTGGCTCCCAAAGGTTTACCATTAATTCTTAATCGTTGAGTTAATATGGTAACAATATGGTACCAATATGGTCACAATGAAGAAGTAACCAACGTCCCCAATTGATGTATGTCAGTTGTAGAGGAATAAATTGCGTTAAATTGTCTATTTAAATGTGTAGATGGTGTAGATTTAATAAACGCTGGCTGGCGGTACCCAAGCAGCGTCTGTGTCGGCCCGTCCACAGGTGTATAAACCAGGTGAGCGGGGAGAAGCTTGCAAGCACACAGGCAGGTAGTGTCCGCGCCGAAGAAACGCGTTTAGTCGGCCGCCGAGTGCTCAAGAACACAGCGCTTTCGTGTGAATGTGTGTGCAGTGTCGAAGATTGCTGAGTCCGCATCCGTGTGCATCCTCAGGTGTGCGCAACCTTGGCTTGTGATCTCACATGCGTGTGTGATATGTCTGGAACATGGCCGAAAGCTCGCTCGAGGCCTGACCCAAGATGGCTACGCTAGGGCTTTCCAAGGTGTTCATATTGGACAAGTACTTCACGGAACTGCAGAAGTTCTGGGAGACCGAGAAGAAACTCCAAGGTGTGTACAGGCACCGTTAAGCTGTTTACGAAACCGCGGCCGAAAAGAAAACAAACTCGTTCAGCACGTTGTGCGGTGAAACAAGATGCGGTTACAATTACTTTCTCTGCGTGCTCTGCGTGTTCTGGCTGCATGCAAACGCCGTTTGTGCATTGCGCAACTGCAACAGCAACGAGTTGCAACAACGCGGAACCGTTGTTTGTGATTTGGTGTGGTCCTTTTACTGTGTCAGGTTATGATATCCTAGGATAATTAATGTAATATTTTCTACATAACGTTTACTGTTGGGTAGCTTACTCGATGTCACATTTATACGTAAAACAAGTTTTGCCCGCCGCACTCACACAAGAGAATAAGAATAAGAATAGAATAAGTGCTTGGGCAGCTCGCGTTCGAGGAACACCCATCAGCGCCTGCAGTGAACAGGACGAAGATGGCGATGGTTCCGCGGGTACCAAAGCTTCTCATGCGCCGTTCTCTTCTCGCGCTATTGTGTCTATTGTACGCCTTTCCTTCGGTATTCAACTTACGACTTTTATTTGGACGTTGCCTTTGCATTGCAGAAGAAATTTACGATTCGGTATTCGCCGAGTCCACAAAAGGAGCAAATTATTAAACGCTTGTAATTAAAACCGTAGTTTCAAGATGATGAGATTTGTTTTTTTGCTTGATGGTGTACCTAATATGGTTGTTTTACAGATGCATCGTCGTCCAATGAGGCAGTGCACTTGCAGCAGAGACTACGCAGTCTTAGTACCGAATTGGTCACACTGCGTAATAGACTGCACGTGCAGGGAGCGCCAGCGCCTATAAAGAACACCGTCCCGGGCCCCACACCGGCCCCCATATCACAGCCGGTGGTGCCACCCAAAGCTACGCTATGCACGGTCACCGCCGCTACTTTGAAGAACGAGACGAAGACCACAGCCGTTGCTGTTAACTCCACAGGTGGTGCTAATCTAGAAGATCTGATCCATCTCGAAGGACCATTAACAGAAGACGCTGTTATGAAATGTCTGCAGACGAGGTTTAGAGCTTCGAAATTCTATACCAACGTAGGTCCGATTCTGCTATGCGTGAATCCCTACCGAGATGTAGGCAACCCATTAACCTTGAGTAGCACGCGTGGACTGGCGTTGAGCAACCAGCTGAACAAAGTCGTCCAGGAGGCTGTTCGTCAACAATCGGAGACTGGGTACCCACAAGCAATCATTCTATCTGGTAAACTCTCATACCCCGAATTAGAAATTTACATCTTTATACTAATATGTTATTTGCACATAGGTACAAGTGGTTCTGGTAAAAGCCACGCCTCCATGTTGTTACTACGCCAGCTGTTTGCAGTAGCAGGTGGTGGTCCTGAAACTGATGCCTTTAAACACCTCGCTGCTGCGTTCACGGTACTCAGATCTTTGGGATCTGCAAAAACAGCGACCAATTCCGAATCTAGCCGTATTGGTCAATTCATTGAAGTGCAAGTCACTGATGGTGCCTTGTATCGTACTAAGATTCATTGCTACTTCCTCGATCAGACACGAGTTATTGAACCTTTGAAAGGCGAGAAAAACTACCACATTTTTTACCAGATGCTCGCGGGTTTATCTAGCGAAGAGCGCACGAAATTGAACCTTGATAGTTTCTCCCCATCCAATTTAAGGTACCTGCAGAGTGGGGATACTAGACAGGACATGACTGAGGATTCTAATAGGTTCCAAGCATGGAAACAGTGCTTAGGTGTCTTAGGTATTCCCTTCTTGGATGTCGTACGAGTATTAGCTGCAGTATTACTGATTGGCAACGTCCAATTCAAAGATGGTAAGGGTCTAGAAGTGGATGTGAACGGAGACGCGGAATTAAACGCAGTCGCTGGTTTATTAGGAGTATCTGGTGCTTCTCTCTTTAGAGGTTTGACTTATCGCACCCACAATGCAAGAGGGCAATTGGTAAAGTCAGTTTGTGATGCTAATATGTCTAATATGACCAGGGATTGTCTAGCGAAAGCTTTGTACTGCCGTACTGTTGCTACCATTGTTCGTCGGGCGAACAGTCTTAAGAGGTTAGGATCCACCTTGGGTACTTTAAGTTCAGACTCTAATGAATCGGTACATAATCAGGCTGAGGTTACCAGTCAACATGCCTCCACAATTGGAGGTACCACAAATGCTGGAAGCAAATCAATGGCGGCGTTGAACAATGCGGTACGACATGCAACCGATGGATTTATTGGTATTCTGGATATGTTCGGGTTTGAAGACCCGCAACCCAGTCAATTGGAACATCTTTGTATTAACTTATGTGCTGAGACCATGCAGCATTTCTATAATACTCACATTTTCAAATCTAGCATTGAATCTTGCAGAGATGAAGGCATAAGTTGTGACGTAGAAGTTGACTATGTTGACAATGTCCCTTGTATAGACCTGATCTCATCTCTACGAACTGGTCTCCTTAGTATGTTAGATGTTGAATGTTCCATTCGTGGTACTGCCGAATCTTATGTGGCGAAGATTAAGGTACAACACAAGAATAATTCACGTTTGTTTGAACCGAAATCGGTAGAACCCCGACTTTTCGGTATACAACATTTTTCTGGGAAGGTTGTATATGATGCTTCCGACTTTCTGGATACCAACAAGGACGTCGTTCCGGATGATTTGGTTGCTGTGTTTTACAAACACAACTGCAATTTCGGTTTTGCTACTCATTTATTCGGCAGTGAATTGAAAGCTTTATATTCCGTGGATAAGGTACCACGAGGTGTTAGTTTTCGTATCTCGCCAACGTCCCATACCGATTTACTCAATGGCGATGAACCTGTTTCGACATTAACTCAAGACTTCCACACCAGACTTGACAATTTACTGCGGACTTTAGTGCATGCCCGACCACATTTTGTACGCTGCATCCGGAGCAATTCCCAAGAAACCCCGAATCGTTTCGATCGTAGTACTGTTGTTGCTCAAATTCGTTCCTTACAAGTTCTGGAAACTGTCAATCTAATGGCAGGTGGATATCCACACAGAATGCGCTTCAAAGCGTTCAACACGAGATATAGACTTCTGGCACCGTTTACACGCCTGCACCGCACTGAGGAAAAAGTCACCGACGACTGTCACCTAATTCTACAACAAGTTGTCGATCAGATCTCCAAACATCACAATCCATCTGTCTCAACCAGCTGGGCGCTGGGTAAACGCCACGTGTTCCTGAGCGAAGGCATTCGACAACATTTAGAAAACCTACGTACAAACACTCGTCAGAAATCTGCTACGCTTATACAGTCAACCTGGAGAGGCTGGAGATGCAGATACCGTTGGGCCAATGCCCGTCGGGAGAAGCCGCTTGTTATCGCCAATACCCCGAAAACAAGTGCCAACATTACCAACACCAATACTAGTAACAGGTCCACTGGAGCAACAGCTAGACCTCGTCCCCAGCCAATTGCAGGAACACCACCGCCGGATCCTAACGAAAAATGTGATCAGAAGATCATCCAACAAACGTGCAATCTCTTCGGGTTGGATTTAGAACGTCCGCCACCTGTACCACCGAGTAGGTCATATACTGTAGCCGGAAACACGAAACTGGGTTACCCACAAACCCGTACCATGAAGATGTCCTTCCCCGAAGATGTCAACTGTGAAGGACCGGCTCTTCTCAAAGGAGAGTCTGTTCTAGTGGTTGGAGCTTCTCACCGAAGGGGACATTTGGTCGTCGAGCACAAACATTGTACACTTCATGTGCCTTTCCAGTTTTTGGAGCTAAAACAAGGCGTGAACATATGAAGCCGTCAACAGTATTTGAATTACATTAAGTTTATAGACTGCCATATCCTAAATACATCGGTGACTGCCATATATTGAAGATTACGACGCAAGTTTAACGTGAACGTTAATATATTCGACTGTAGTTGCTATTTCTTGTACAAATATGCATTAATTACTTTATAGCACATATTATAAATTGAGAATATATTTTTATAGCCTTGTCGCCATCTTAGATTTCAGTCCCTGCACTTGATGAATTGTCATTGAGGAATTTACTGAATTCCTTCTTCTCCAATCGATGGAAGCGAGTATCACTTGGGATCTTTTCGTATTTAACGTATTGTTTGTCATGTGGGTGATAAGTTTTGAAGAGGTAATATAACATCATTGATTCGATCATTAATCCGATGGAATAGATGATCATCTCTAGGATTAATACCGTGAAATTGATGGAGTCAAGTAAAGCTCCACATCCGCCATTGTTAATTGTATAAGTTCCAAATTGTTGTAGATTTTGGTGGATACATCCGCTAGAAGCAACCTCAGCGCAGCAGGAAAAAGGGACTGCATCACTTCGCATTGCTGCCAAATCAGGATAGTCATCTGTATCGCTGATTAGCAATTGTTCAATTGCTTTCTTTCTGTTAAATCATGAAATTTATAATTTAACGTGTGTTACGTGTAAAATAATAAATTTCAAGACTCTACTAACTTTCTAGGATGAAAAGGATCGATAACAAAGTTTCCCCAGTTGACTTCATACCAATCTTTATACTTGACAGCACCACAACATTGCATGAACCATTGAACATTATCAACAATGCTCTTTGCACTTTGCCGATTACCATAGCTATGCATAATCTCCATAAAAGTCTCTGTGCAACTCTTATAATAAAACAAATTGAACAAAACCAGGGAAATACTGATGCATTGTAAGATAGCGCACGTGCTGATTGCTAAGCGTTTGTACCAAATGGCAAAACCCATCTTACTGAAAACGATAAGGATGATTAATGCCTTTAATTAAGAGATCTTTATAAGTAAACCAACTTCTGAGCTGTTTTCAATTGGACCACAGTTGGTAAAGTAATAAACCCAGCCAAAAGACCTAATGTGGTAGGTACACTACAATGTAAAACTGACATAAAATGAGAAAATGCGAATGATAGCATGCAAGTTAAAATAATCTGCAATACTTGCACTGAGATTAATGCTGTACTCAGATTAATCAATATTCCAAAATAAGTCATGATATAGACATTAACGTCGAATACGTCAAACAGTCAAGTAACAGTGTCGCCATTTTGACAGATATAAAGTAAGTGAGAAATTTGTTTATTATATCATAAGTATTACATAGATTTAACACGAATATAATCGACAATCAATTGACTATCGTCATTCCAAGTTTGGTGCCAGTCGTTTTGCTTGCGGTAGAATTTAAGCTGGCCCTTGGGATCGTTGTTCATCCAAGGTTTACCAGCTGCATCTGGGAAGCAATGTCCACCAACTCCTACACCAATAGTCAGATACATTTCTTGGTCGAATGGTGCAAATTCAGTGCCTCCATTCCATAAATTCGCATTTTCCAACTGCAATTCATGGGCCTTTGTACCAAAACCCCCTTGTAAGTGATCCACTCTACCATATTCTTGGTTATCTACGTATAGGATAATTCGGTTAGGTTCCCATTTCATGGAGAAGACGTGGAAATCATCAGACCATGACTTGGCTTCTTTGTTTCGTAAACCAAATGATCTACCACCAACGCTAGATCCCAAAATACAGCCTCCTTGTAACTTATTACTACTTATAGAGTTCCCAGGAAGGAAAGCAATTCGTATTTGTCCCGAAGCATACCCTTTACCGTATTTAGACTCTTTAGGGTTCAAAAACAGCTGGGGGTATATCCAATCGCCTTTTGGTAACTTAGCTCTCACCTGAACAACTCCATACTTGAACGAAAACACTTCTTTCGTAGATATTTGAGCTGATAATACAGGTGGAATGATGATAAACCCTTGGTGCTGCTGCTTACATTCAAGTGAATCCCTCTTTCCGGTACATTTATCCCCAAGATCAAATTCGTCATTGGAATTTACAAAGTCCGGACCGTATTTATCATTGGTAAGAGTTGGTCTGATATGTAAGAAATTACTTTTGACGTAGATATTTGTGGGATCATCATTGTATATAACAAATTCATGATCGGGCTCATCAGCAAACCGAATCTCTTTCTTCCATTGGGCCATATGTTGAGGGTTCGAGAAAGATGTTTCAAATATTATGTCATTACTACACACGGGTTTGCTCTTCACTTGGGTTACACCTGCTCGACAGCTATCTTTCGGGAACACAAAGGTATCATTCGGAGGTGAGGGTGTTGTGGGTGGACGAGGAATTATGTTACCACCTGGTACTTCCTTAAAGGTAAACATTTGATCATCTTTGGGAAAACCAAGTTTTCTTCCGTCTTCTTCCTTAATTTCAACATAGGTCCAGAAATAGAGAACATCTCCTTGTTTTAGCTTGGTGTTCTTGTCGATGAAGGACCACCGACCATTTTTCGCTTTTAAGACGTCCCATGAGTAGGTGCCAGCTTCACGGCCATTCATCTCGTCGTTGATTTTGCCGTGGAACGCGAATATGTTTATGTTATAGTCAGGGTCATCTACGTTGAAGTGAAGTCTTTAGTATAATTAATAGTTACTAATAGATTAAAAGGTTAGTTAGACATACCAGGTATAGAAACACGGAATCCTTTGGGTGTTAAGGGTTCTACCAATGCTTCCGGTACCACATAACCCGCGTACGTGCATGATACACAAGATATAATCACAAGTAATTGTAAGTAAGAATATTTTCGCTTCATTGTTACTCGTTCGCGATGTTATTGACAACTAAAATCAAGTTTAGCAACACATGGGTTTTACCAGTTGTCTACGACCTTCAGCTCTCGTACTCTCCCACTAATCACGTAGTTTTTGCACAGATTAATCCGGTTTTAATATAAACATACTTTATCACAATATATAAAAATTAAATACATGATATATGAATCAAAATAATTTGATGTTGATCAGTCGTCAATTGCTAGTCGCCTAAAGTGCATAAACTTGGATAGATTCAACCTGCAGTACACTGTCTTTACTCCAAGTGGGATACCAATTACTTAAGCCTCTGTAGAAAATCTTCTGGCTTTTAGGATCGTTGTTTACCCATAGTTTTCCGGGTTCATCAGGGAAGGTATGGCCACCAACACCGACGCCAATAGTGATATACATCTGACATAAAATAAAGCATTGAATAAGATAAGGACTAAGATAACATAACCTAAATTGTATTTGGTACCTCTTGATCGAAAGGAGCAAAAACAGTTCCACTCTTCCATCTGTTAGCACCTGTAAGTCCCAATTCCTTCTCCTTGCTGGCGAAGCCTCCTTCCTCAGGGGTGATAGTCCCATAAACTTCATTATCCACCATTAGTGTAATCTTCTCCGGTTCCCATTTAACATTGAAGTCGTGGAAGGCATCGCCCCATGATCCCGAAGGGGCATCGACACTCTTCATGCCATAGCTTCTCGCTTTTGGAGTTGAGCCTAAAATAACTCCTCCATATAGTTCACGGTTCTTCTGAGCATTACCAGCAGCGAATGCAATTCGGATTTGGCCGGATTCATACCCGCGTCCATATTCACGTTTTTTGGGGGTTAGAAACAGCTGGGGGTATATCCAATCACCTTTTGGTAACTTGGCACGGACTTCTACAGTCCCATAGGCGAAAGAGAAGCTTTCTTTTGTATGGATCCTCGCTGATAGTACCGGTGGTAATATTGTGAACCCAAAAGGTTTTTGTTCACAGTGAAGGGTTCCTGGTGTACCTGTACAACTAATCACATCCATTTAGAACCATTCTTTGCAGTCTACATCAAAATATTAAGATTACTTACTTAGTGCTAAGATCCAAACCTTCCCCATGATCTACAAAGTTGGTCCCATACTTATCATTGGTGAGGGAAGGCTTGATATGCAATTTGTTATCTCTAACATAGATATTCCTCCGGTCGTTGTTATAAAGAACAAACTCGAAGTCAGGACTACCAGCAAACTGTTCCTCGATGGTCCACTTTTCCGAGCTTCTGTCCATGAAATTGCTGGTAAACTCTTCTTGGAATATTAGCTTTCCAGAGCAGGATTGTCGTCCGTTTACTTTTGTCACTGTCACCAAACAGCTAGGATTGTTGGTAGGGCGTTTTGTAGTTGTAGTACGCTGTGTTGTTGTAGCTGGGGTACTGTCTGGAATCAATTCTGTCACTGTGAAACTTTGATCGTCATTGACATAACCCAACTTTCGCTCTCCATCGAAGTAATCCACATAAGTCCAGTAATAGATCACATCCCCTTGTTTCAACTTGGTAGTCTTATCGATGAAGGTCCAGCGGCCATCTTTAGCTTTGGTTATGTCTCGGGAATAGGTACCACCTTCACGTCCATTCATTTCTTCGTTTAGCTTCCCATGGAATGCGAAAAGTTTTATTCCTGGTTGGTCTACATTACAAAACTTGAATTAATCACTGTCTTCAAAATGTCTTAAGAATTAATGTATAAATTGGAGTTTGATATGGAAAATTTTCATAATTTTGAATTTGGATTTACCAGGTATAGACACACGAAAACCTTTAGGAGTCAAAGCCTCAACTGAAGCAGTTGGTACCTCATACTGTGGAGAATCACGTAATTCCTGAAATTGTGGCATGTGGTGTCCATTGCCATTGGTAGTGAATGCGTGTGGATTTTTATTGCCGTTGTTTTTGTTGTTAGTGAATCTGTTGCTGTTAAATCTATTGTTGCTAAAACCGTTCATGTAATGCCCGTTTTTATTTCCGTTGCCGTTTCCGCGCCCGTTAAAACCTTATAAGAAAAGAATACCAATCGTGTGAGTAAAGTGTGAAACAGTGTTAAACCCTTGCGATTATCTCACGAGAGAAAATGGCGTCGAGTCACTGACAATGAATGAATACTATGTTACCTGGAATCGAGACTTGAAAGCCTTGAGGGCTCAACGGCTGAATACGAGCATTGGGTACCTCAAACTGTCCGAGACAGTTGATTATACAAAGGAGGAAAATGACACACGCACTTAATACTTTCATTTTGGTGGTTCTGGTATAAAATTACCGCATGGCACACTCGCACTCATTGACAGACTAACGCGACGCGCATGCGATTATCTTTTATATGAGAGATACCAGAGACTCCATGGTTTATCAAACTGGTTTTAGCAT
>JAODVP010090060.1:0-12820 GCA_025400035.1 Tetradonia laticeps
GATTCTCGGCGAACAAGGTTCAACCGATCGAAGATAGATCGTCCATACAATGTATAATATTACAACTCTTACAAGCACTTGACTGGATGCATTTCCAACGATTGCAACTTGCAACCATCCAAGATTTTCAATCACGACGGAAGACACTGCATCTGTAAACCGTTGGCAGTTGCTTGAGCAACTTGAGTAATGAACTCGACGCTTGAACTTACTGAACTTCACCTAAACCTAACAGTACATCTAATATATTCTACTTCTACGTGTGCACCTTTACAATAATATATACACTGTGTTCAAAGTCTTCAGAATCGCACATTTGAAACACATTTATTAGCTTTTTTTTGTAATTTAAGCCCAAATTCGTTGCTTTTATTATACAAATCATGTAAAAATTTAGTCTTAATGGTTTAAGAAGCAATACATATTGAAGTCTATGTAATTTCAATGAAATTATACCATTTTTGGTTGTAAGACTTGAACAGAATGAGTAAAAACACCTTTGAATTTTCTAAAAATTAATACGGCCAAAAAAAAACAGAATATTGCACAACTCAGATAAATTACATGAATTATTAACAATAAATTGAGCGATTATTTACATTGCAGACGTTTATCGCCGTTTTGCATTTTACTATCAACCATTAGTACGTCCAATAACTTATCATTATGTGTAACCATTCTTATTCATCTAACAATAAGTACGCAAGTAAAAACAGATAGAATGAAGGATTGTTATGTCGCCACGTTACGTTTCGCTATGTACATACAAATGTACTTCTAGCAGATAAGTAGATGAAGAAAGTCCGCGTTGGTAAATTCCAATTGGGATTGTTTTGTAAGACCAATTGAACTCACTCGACGTTGTAATTTATAAACGTATTTTATTTTATTTTACTAGGTATTTGCATATATTTATTAATGTTTTGTATATTACAAGTTAAGCAATGAGATTCTTCTATAAATTTCCTCAAGTCACTTAAGTTAAGTACACATCGAAAATAAGAAATACGATAGATATAGAAAGTGGTCTTAAGCAAGACTCTTTTGAGAATTCAATGAATGCTCTTACTTAACACCAATTTTCTCTGCAATATAAATTGTTATCAATTTTATTGTTCTTACGATGTAAGTTAACCTAATTTTATACAATCCTCAATATTTTTGGAGACATTTTCTAATCATAAAATGGCTACTATTGCCTACTAATAGATTTATTAATTAATAACCTATATTCATTTAAATTTTCCAGGTCTTCCACGTCTGCGCACTAACAGACGATGGCTTAATAATGAAAAGCTTCCTATGCCCAGAGTCAACCCTCTTCGACCAAACTATCCTCAAATGCAACTGGTGGTTCTACGTGGACTGCAAGAACTCAAGGAAGCTCTACGACTCAAACATCCCGATCTCGAAGAGTTATCAACTTATGAAAGCCCTCACGTTCTTCTCCGCCTACAAGAAGGACGCCCAGGAAGCGCGCAAGGCCAAAGACTGACTTCACTATCTTGCTCATAACACTCCACTTCCTATGGTTATGTTAAACAAGCTAACAGCAATTAGTGAATTTCATTAATAAGGTCAAGTCTTTTGGTTAACAGAAACGCCATTATTTCAATCCAATGTTGATATATCTAGGAATGTCTAGGAAGAAGTTTGATTCATTGAAAATGAATTAGAACCCTCTAAGTCAAGGTCATACTCGTTATGGCTTTCCAGTGGTGGTGATTTTCTATTAAGTATAAGATGTTACTCGGTAATATGTACTCGTACTTCATTACTTGTAACTTACTGCTCAATTAGATCAGTTCCAAAGCATTTACAACTTCACAATAAATATTTTTATACATCTTACAATGTAGGTCGTAGATAGGTAATAACTGTTTCTATAAGTAGATTTTATCGTGCGTTAATGAGAAGTTCGAACGAAGGTTGTGCGTTGTGCAAGAAGTATTTATTTTTGTGGATTATCATATACTCATTGTCAGTGTGCCTTTTATTTAGTGAAATAAAACAAATAAAAACGTTGTAAAAAATATCACATAACCTTATAATTCCAGACGAAGTTCGATTAGTTTATCATGATTATCTTACCTTGTTTGTAGGACTTCCTCGAAGAGAACTACATTCACTGCGTCCGTAACACTTAATTACCTTATATCACTGTACTGTTCCTTGATAAGTCACTAATCAACGAGTTAATTTAAGATCACTTGTTGCACGCATTAGAACCGGCTACCATTTACCGACGCTGATATTTTAGAGTGAAGTGGTACAAGCTTCGCCATCTGTTGTGAATTATGAAAACTACAAATAATTTTAACGATTTTAACCATTTTAACCATTTCAACGATTTAATAATCTTGAATAATTTATTTAAAATACTGTAAATTATTCATTATTCGATAATTTTATATTTGCGGCTAGGATTTAACATTATTTTAATAATGTAGATTGAAAGTTTTAGAATCATCATGGCCGCCATCTTATGTAAATCATTGGATTTCTAAATGATTCTAATAATAATAACTACAATCATCATGAATAAATATTTAGTAAACATTATAAATTATTTGTTATTTAATTGCACAATTATGAAATATAGCCATCTATTAGTAGTTATTGAAACTATATAACATAACAAGTGACATTAACCTAACACCACTGAAAATGAACAAGATGCACAATCTCATAATTGTTCAATTATTCGTTATTTTAACAACAATATCAATTACATTATGTGATAGAGAGAAGCGACTTCAGATTGGTATTAAGAAGAGACTCAAAGACTGTGATCTACGCACCAAGAAAGGAGATTTCTTACATGTCCACTACAAGGTAACCAAAAAAAGATGATAAAACACTAAATATTAAGAAAACTAACAAAATAAACAATATTTTGTAAGTTTCTACTGATCATAATATCAATACAATGTATACTTACTTGATTCCCGAGTACAAATACATAAGAGTATAGATTTCATACAGCATTTCTAATTTTAGGGCATGTTTGAAACAGAAGACGAATTTGACAATAGCTACATTAGAAACCAACCTTTTACCTTCACACTGGGCCAAGGACAAGTAATTAAAGGATGGGATCAAGGACTTATTGGGTAAGAAATTCCTAATGCTTTTAATTAACCTTCTTTTGCTTTAAATCTTGCTTTACATTGCTTTAAAACAAATTTACGTCAATTCTTGATATATTTTCTTGTAATTAGTATGTGCATCGGCGAAATTCGAAAACTAGTCGTCCCACCACACCTGGGATATGGCGAGAAAGGAGTACCACCTACAATTCCAGCGGATTCAACTCTAATATTCCACATCGAGTTGTTAAACATAGAAGAACGCGATGAATTGTAAGTCATTCAATCAAAAATCACTAGTTACTTCCAGGATATTCGATTTAAAGGCAAGTAATTAATGAAAAATATCATAATTCACACAAATTAACATAACCTACAATCAAGAAATCTCTAAATTCGAGTTCCATTAAACTGCGTCAATTAAAAACACGATTTAAATATCTGTGGATAAAATATGCTCAATAATATTATTAACAAGCCTTGAGACAGACATTGGGAAGGTGACGCAGTGTGATTCACGTCGTTTTAATCACTGATAATTATGATAACCTCAATTATGCACTGAATTGTGCAAAAAATCACTAGATTTATGGAAAACGGGACGTAAAATGAGTAAAAATGGCGTCACCTAACCAAATCAAGTCTCTTTGTATTTTTATAAAGATAATATGAATGACACATTAATATAAAACACCGATTAAAGCGGTGTGTTCTTAAAATATACGATTTCAAGCGATAACATGGACATAAATAGCAACACGTATCAAAAGCTGTTCAAGCGCAGTTGAACTTATTAACCAGTTAAACCACAACCATTTTCATATCAAACATTGTAAGCACGAGTATTTCACTTAATTTCACTTAAAATTGTGCAATCATTCTGTTGCGTTTGGTGTTATTATACTCACCTAGAACCCAATTAAGCTTGGCCGATGTTACCGAAGTTAAACACAGGATACGTAGGTCTGAAATTATCGTTGTTCATTCGCGTGTGTTCGTTGTCGTCCGGATCACGTATGTGTCTTGCACCGAACTGACTTTCCGTTAGTGTAGGCACTGCAAAACAAGGGAACAAAGTATCAACGAAGTATTCGAACTAATACTCTTTCACAATACCAATTTCTAGATAATATTGATTCTAATTACTATAGGCAACCCAATAAACATGACTAACAAATTTTTAACTGTGAAAACTAGTAAATTTTCAATAAAATTACTTGTAAATCACTTACCGCTTGGGTAAATTCCACCCGGATTGGCCCAACCAGCTAAAACAGCGTCGCCTGCAGGTGGCGCTGATGGTTGTGGAAGCGACTCGCGCATCGGGATCGTTCCGATTGTTAGTGGAATTTGTGCGGTGAGATTTTGATGTAGTCCGCTTACTTTTGCCTCGATCTGTAATAACATAATATTACATTATACAATTTTAGAAGAATTTATTATACTCAGTGTTTAGGGCAATTAATTCACAATTCGCACACAATACTACAAGAGTTTTAATATATAATTGATGTTAATTATGTGAGAAACCATGTCAATTGTCAAATTTTACCAATTTTAGAATTGTTGTTAATTGTTCGATGTTAATTGTTTAGAATTAGTTAATGGATGTTTAAACCATATCGACTATGTTGATGTTGATGTTACATTGATGTTACAACCCATTGTGATAAGGAGATTAATGTGATTTTATGTATATGTCTGTCTATTTAAATAAATCAATCAAAACTAATTAAATAATTAAACAATTTTTTAGTAATGTAAACCAAGGACGTATAGAAACTTACATATAATTCATAATCCAAATCAATCAACGAACAATTCGTCAGATTAGACGGAGGCAACGAAGGAATAACCATCGGTTGATTCCAAGTCTTGGAGTCATTTGCAGGTACTGGTCCTACTGAGATGCTCTCCAAGACAACAGTATCTCTACGAGTCTCCCTCTGAGGACGCTGTGACACGTAGTTCACGACTTTGCGGAAAACAAACTGAACGCTCTGCACCTCAACGTTGGAGATGTTGTCAACTTCGGCCAGCAGAGGAATTGTTTCCCCAGGAACATAACCTCGTTTTGGAATAGACACAACGCATGTTAATGGGCCGGATTTACAACAGAAGCAGCAGAAGTATTTCTCCATTGTTATTTTTTGAGGTTCCTGTCAAGTAGAACAATATTAAGTTTCCTATTACATTGGGTAATTAGTTATAAGTGTTACCTTAAGACTAGGATTACTATTCAAATCGACAGTTGACAGCACTGTAAACGCCACTTTAGTCTCCTGATCAAACTTCCAAGGTCTATCCAAGACCACTTTTACTGTATATCTAACATGTCCGAACTCCCCTTCAAAGGACGAAGGCAGAGTCGGTGGTAGAACACATGTAAATGGGAATTCTTTGGTTCCTGCAGGCAGTTCATGTTCACCTCCCCCTGCCCCACCCACTAAATAATACTGGGTCTTGAAATACTCCTCGGATCCTGACAAATCAATTCTTTCTTTTTCTGTTTCGTGTGTTTGATCATTAGTTCTAGATTCTTCGATAGCCCAACCAGTCTGGGCCTCTCCTTTGAATACTATGTATATTCCTGTATTGAATTATAATAGTCATTACAGTATTGTAAACTTATCTGCGATTCTAATAAAGATAAAAACTCACCTCTGACTTTTTTAGTAGAGTCAAACGAGAAGACAACTCGTCCGTTTACTGTTTGTCCGGCATAATAAGTGCTATAGGGATTGTCGAAGAATATTTGGCAGTCTTTAAGTCCCATTTTCACTGTTTTCACGTGAGAAACGTGATTAAAGTTGGAACAAGTATATTGGAGTTAAAATGGCGTTGCTATTGTGAGTGCGGTGAATAGTAAGGATGCTAAGGAATTCGAGTTAAACAAATGAGATAGAAATAGATTCACGGGGATTCAGCACCAGCGCAGCTAACCGGTTGACATCACCACATTCTTTTTGAGGTCAAAATAAATAACATCTTACATCATTCACGTAATTATTAACAATAACCCAAAAACCTATAATGCAAGCGATGCAAGCTTAAGTTTCAGGTTGTGAAATGTCAACACCATCTTGAAACGTCACAACATGTATGGATGATTGAATAGAACAAGGATCATGATGTTATAAACTATTTTCATCCTCCGTCCCGCTTAACTAAATTCGCCCACAAGCTGAGTTATTTCACAATGATCACAATTTATTTAAGATGCAGAAAATGCAAGTTTTATCATAGGCTACACAGAATACTTAGAGCATTCAAAACTCAAATAAATACGAAGCAATGTTTATAAACTATATAAATAATAATATGGTTAATAATAAATATATATTCACTTAATTGACGTGTATTTACAATATATTATATTCATAATAAATTTAGAAAATTAGAAATATATGTGAACTTATGCAACCCAACAATCGCATATAAATGTCAATTTGGTAAATACATTAAAACGATTAAAACTTTCACTGAAAATCTCAATAAATATAATGTGAAGACCCTTAAAATGCCCTTTAAAGTAAATTAATTAAATAGTGATGATAATAGAGTACCTGTGATAATGAAACAAAGATAGCCAAGATAGTGACGATGGAGTTATCATTAAATATCTCGGAGGATGAGAACTGCACATTCATTACCAGCAATTTGCTTGAACAGACCGAGAATTTCGATGAATGGCTAGACAAAAACGGCGTGCACTTCATCATTAACAATGAGAGAACGCCTGAGAGTAATGCCTTGACAAACAATCCATTAGATCCTTTATTAAATCAGCTAAAAGCCGAAGATAATGAACCTCTGGAACTGCACTCAAAACTATTGGAATCAGTGCCAAATTTCACAAGTCTAACGTCAAAAAGCGAGTTTCTAGAGAACCTAATACAGGATGGAATAGTCTACGTTGATTTCCAAGCAGTAACTACAAACAATATAAACAATTCTAATGAAAATAGAATTAATTTATACTTCACACATGATTCTACTGATAATGTGTTTCCTGTATCATACATAAACTTAAATGAAGTTAGTGGACAGCTATCTATACCCAAAGAAAGAGTTTTAATCCTCACAGTCGAAAAAATCAGCTTGGCTGATGATTTAAATGCGAGTTTAACCTGTCTGACCTTGAGCACAGGCCTGAAGTTATTCATATGCCCACAATGTGATTGTAATCTTGTTTATACAAGACTAGCAGCTGGGAAATTGCATTCCCTGATGCACCTTGGACACAAACCTTATAAGTGTGATCATCCGAACTGTACTTGGGCATTTTACACCACGTTCAAGCTTCGGAGACACCAGGAATCACATTTGAACCTTAAGGATTTTGTCTGTACAGTTGAGGGGTGTGGGAGGAGATTTACCAACATTTATAATCTTAATATACATGTGAAGAATCATGGGAGACCTGCAACTCTGCCGTGTTCAGTGAGAGGATGTGTGATGAAGTTCCAAACATCAAGAATGCGAGAGAAACACTTTAAAACACATGAAATGACTGAAGCGCCTTTTGTATGCTCGGAAGATAACTGCTCACGGTCGTTTTTTCTAATGACAGGTTTGCAGTCACATTTGCGGAGTCACAGCCATAAGGAATCTGAGGTTAGATGTGATTTTCCCAATTGTGGCAAGGTTTTCAAGCTCCCATGCCGGTTACGAGAGCATTTAAGGGCTCATACTGGACATAGACCTTATGTATGTGATTATGATCAGTGTACGTGGAGTTTTACATCGTCCAGTAAGTTGAGAAGACATCAAAGTTCACATAAAAACGAGAGGAAGTTCCATTGTACTATTGGTGATTGTAGTAAAAGCTTCTTAAGGCCGGAACATTTAAAGGAACACACTTTAACACATATTGGACCCAGGACTTATATTTGTGAAGGTACTTTGTACATTTATTTATTGACTGTGTATGTTTATTTCATTAAAAACACTAAATTTTGTCAAAATGTGCAATTGGGGCAGTTAAATCTAAGATGGCGGTGTTGTACTATGTGTTGCCTATAGTCATTTGTCATAAATTAATAAATCTTTTTAATTAATATCAGAAAATCTTATTTTTTATCATTATTTTTATGTAATATTTTCGTGGAAATTTTATATTTTCTAAATAATAGAGTTGGTGTACAAAGTTGCCTATAGTCATTCGTCACTTGTGAATTTCTTACTTAACAGAAGATATAACAGAAAAATATTGTGTTTTAGTATGTTCAGAGAATTTCTTTGGACTCTCAGGCAAATCTTCACTCTATCTGCACATGAAGAAATATCATCCGGAAGTCCATCAATGTGCCCGAGCTGTTCCGTTCGCCCAGCAAGAGCAAGAAGAAAATGAATTCACTAACAATTCAAACATAAATACAGAAGAACATTCACAACAAGTCCATAAACCAACAGCTGATATGCTCCTAGAGCAAGCCATACAAAGTCTAGGTGTGCCATCTGATATGATTCTAGGAACTGGTCTAATCCCAGAAGAATCTTTAGAGTTGTTAGAAAACGGCAGTTTTTCTACAGTCAATTTACGAGATTTAGATTAATCATGAAAAGTCTAATTATATATACGTAACCCCACTTTGAGCTCGTTTATCATATTTACGCTTTGCTTTTGTTAAAATCCGATACTTGTGTCACTTGTTGGATTTGTTGGTCTATAAATACGCTGAGTATAAACACATTTTTCCCTGCAATTTCCTCGCTGCACGCATGAAATCAACGTGAACAGCGCGCGCTGCAGCAAGGACTGTGGGAACATTTACCCGGATTCCAGTTTTAACGATAGAACTAGGCCCGACTAGAGCTAACGACTCTAATAAGTCATTAATATCGTCTTTGCGATGGCTCTCATTAGACGCGGGGCGGCCATCTTGAATATGAATGCCGGCAAACCTAATTAATCTAACAAGTCGCGGGCTCGTTACGAGAGCGGACCAGAAGCGCGCAAATAGACATAGACGCGTGCAATAGATTGCAGCGGGGAGATAGCATAACCCATCTGTTTCGCATTCCTGAGCAACACTGTTGAAGGTGTGTGTAATCATAGTTTTATTATTCTAATAATCTGCTTCTGCGTTGCCATGTTTATGCTTTTGTTTTGTGCTGCTTGTGCTTTATTTGCGTTGTGAACGTGTTTTGTTTGAGATGTTTGAGGTTAGAGATGTTGTCTATCGATGCCTATAATATATTTACGTATTTGGAATATATGCTGTTTTATTTGTTGTTTTTGTGTGAATTACGAATTTTTAGGTTATGACTGACTAGGATTTAAAGAATTTGATGAAGAAACGTAAAAACTTGATATGTTTTGATTCCAGACACGATTCAAGTTCACACTCGTCGATTTATAAATGGCTGTAATTACAAACACGAGGATTATATAATTCCAGACACATTTTTGTGATAAAAATGCCCAGTTTATCATAAATGTCACGTTTGGCACTTTATGGTGGTATCTGGCATGCTTAGTTGACCCATTTTTGTGCGCTTGTTGCATTCGTGCTCCATATCGGGACTGTCATCCCAAAGATCACGATCTTGACATTCCCATTCCTCATTCCTCATTCTTTATTGCTTATTAGTCTACTGGAACATAGACATCTTCCAAAATGGATTAAATAATCGTCTATTTCAACGTCCATACATGATCCTTTTAATTCCCACCGATTCAGTTCAAAATAAATAGAATAACATGTACGATTATGTAGATTATGATGTAAAAACTTATTGAATGTCAGCATATTTACCTATTGCTGTAATTACTGATAAACGCTGAGTCAAGTTGTGAATATTTTCCATTTACTATAATGGGTCAGAAATTGTTAATTGATCCATAACTCATGGCTAACAGTGCGAACATAAACAAAACGTCAACAAAATTTTTGTATATCATCTTTGGTGACACTTAATAAAAACTATGAGCATAGTTTTTATTGCAGGCTCTTGGTTCTTAACATAACGGAATCTAACCTATTATGACTAGCAAAACAGGCTTAACATCAACAACAACAACAAGTAAACATCAACAACTTGGCATTTTTAACATTTTTCTGTAGAAAATTTCGTTGCGCATGCGCTAGAAAAAATAGAAAATTTCGTTTTATTTCTTTTTTTTGTGCAAACATTTCGCCTTGAAACTTTTAACTTAAATAAGATTTATTCTTTTTTTTTTTCGCGCATGCGCAAATAAAATTTGGTTATTAATATATCTTTCTATATACTATACTAGCTTATATTATTTATTTGTAAATTCTATAGAAAACAATAATATTTTATAAAAAGCAGTTTTTTTCCGCGCATGCGCAAACGTAAATATGTAAGAGGTACGAACATAGTCGATTTGAGGTTATATTCTTTGTTAATAGCTTTATAAGTGATTATATTAGGCTATAATTTCGTTTGCTTTCCGAATATAACCTAATTTAACAAATATCATTTGCGCATGCGCGAGAAAAATATAAAAATTTCGTTTTTAATTAAATTAAATATTAAAAATTAAATTTTTTGTGCAAACATTTCACCTTGAAACTTTGGATTTAAATAAGTTTTTTTTTTCGCGCATGCGCAAATGAAATGTGGTTATTAATATATCTTTCTGTATACTATACTAGCTTATATTATTTTCTTGTAAATTCTTGTATATAGAAAACATTATTAAAACATTTAAAAAAATGAATTGTTGCTTTTTTTCTCGCGCATGCGCAAACGTAAATATGTAAGTTAGGTACAAACATAGTCGATTTGAGGTTATATTCTTTGTTAATAGCTTCATAAGTTATTATATTAAGTTATAATTTCGTTTGCTTTCCAAATATAACCTAATTTAACAAATATCATTTGCGCATGCGCGAGAAAAAATAGAAAAAAATCGTTTTATTTATTTTTTTGTGCAACTATTTGGGCTTTAAACATTAAATTTAAATAAGATTTTTTTCTTTTTTTTTCGCGCATGCGCAAACGAAATTTGGTTATTAATATATCTTTCTATATATACTATACTACTTTATATTATTTCTTTGTAAATTCTTGCTATATAAAACAATAATATTTCATAAAAAGCAGTTTCGTTTTTTTCTCGCGCATGCGCAAATATGTAAATATGTAATTTAGGTACAAACATAGTCGATTTGAGGTTATATCCTTTGTTAATAGCTCCATAAGTGATTATAATAGGTTATAATTGATGAAGTTGTATATTTTTGGCATTCGCGACGCTTTATATGTCGTATATAATGCGAAAAATGAGATTTCGGCTTTGGATTTCCTCGCGGCGAGACGTCTCGCGGATAGAGTTACATAACCTGTCATGTGTCACATCAAGCGTGAATAATCCGATTATGTTTCTATTATTCCCCGATTTGCAGGCCTCCAGACACGACGAAATTGGAAACTCGCGAAGACCGCATCAAAGGATCCGCGCGAAATTAGGTTGCCACTTCCGGTGGACGCCGATTCCGGTCGAAATGGAAGGTGGCGGGCAATTAGCGCTCGCGCGTTTTGCAGAGCTGCGTTTTTCGCGCTCGCGCAGCGAATTTGCGTGCAACGCTCGCAGAGACACGCGTGCGCCGAGTGTGGAGCAAGTTCACGCCAGCACAGATCCATAAATTACGCTCAATTGCGATCGCCACTAATTGCCGACGCCAATTGCGCCAGGCGCGAGTTTCCCCGGCCCGGCAAAAATGCGCGATTGCCCAACTGGCGACGCGAAGGATGAAAATCCTTTCAATTTCATTCCAGCCGCACTTGCGACGCGCATATCTATCAATAGAGTGATTGCGGCTGAACGTGCAAGGATGCATGTACGCCGATAGACATTTCACTTTGTTTCTAGAGCGTGATCTGCGCCCGAATCTCTTCGCCTCCTAGACGCGTGAAAAAGAAAGTTTTGCGGCTGACGCAATGCGAAATTGCTCAAGTTCCGACGCAATCGCCGCCGTCTCAGACGCGAGCAATCTATTTGTGTGTTTTGATGCATCCAGGTGCGTGAAATGAACACTGAAGCGAAACGACAAATCACCTGACAAAGTGTTCCACATTAGTCTGGGTCGTGCTCATTGTCAGCACATTTCTACCGATCGCAATTCAAAGAATCGAATTTTGTCGATATGCCTGCTCTATATTTAGGCTGTGACACTTTTCCCACCGGCAAAAACTTTCGTTTCCGCCATGTTGTGCGCGCCGCCATTTTGGTGAAGCCATTATCAAATGACACTGGTTAAACTGGTGAATCGGATTGATCGATATTGCCTCATTTGGCGTATTTGACAGATTAGCATAAACCTTACCAGCGTGCAGATTAATATGCAAATCGTACGCGCTCATGCTCGGACAAGGACGCGGATGGCGCGATGAGACAAATTGAGGCTGGTGGCCGTATTTGGACCTTTGTGCGCACAACCTTAAAACTGAAGCTTTGTCTGCTTTGCATATTGCGTACACCTAGGAGTAGATCCGAAAGCCTTGAGAACGCGGTCTTCTTGACAAGTCTTCAAGAGTAACCTGTGCGAAATTAATTACTTATTGGGACACTCAAGCCGAAGAACAAGAAGAAGAAAAAACATTGAGTTTTTTTATGTTTGTGTTTCGGTTACCAAACAATCACTTTAATATCGACTTTAATAGCGAGTTAAGCATTCAAGGTTTAGCGCTTTTGGTGTCTTAGGATTATTTTTGGTAACTATTGGTAACTATTAGTGACCTCTGATACCTTTTTGTTC
>JAODVP010090082.1:0-12813 GCA_025400035.1 Tetradonia laticeps
ATATATATATATATATATATATATATATATATATATATATATATATATATAAATCACTAGTCATTTATTTCAAGTAGTATATTTTATTTATTGCTTATTTTATTCAACATGTTTAACAAAAGATTTTAAATTAATCTAACAATAAGTTCAATGCTTTTTGTATACTAATCGATTTTCGTAATTTAAATTTAAACCAACTTATGAAAAACAAGTTTTCTGCAATGTAGAAAGATTGCAGATAACTTGCTTTCGCTGTTAACAAGTCGGCAATTTCATGGAAAAGCCTTTGTATTAAATTTATATATTGCATCTTTTTGACTTTTCCAGCATTCATATAAATTTATTCTGCAGTGCTTGCATGTTCTAGAATACGCTCTTCAAACGGGGCATTACATTTATTATTAAAAGCATTAAGGAATTATTTGGTGAGTTTTTGATGTACAACACAGAAGCCTTTCATCATGTTTTCTTGGATTCAACATAGGTTTCCTTAATAAATAATGAGAAAACTAAGGAAGGTCTAAAAAATTCATTGGGTTAAAACCATGATTTAAACCGGCCAACCCTGCACCTAGCTGAATTTAAGGATTTTTAAGTAATACTTAACAGTGCTTCACTGTTTACTGAAATCATTAGTTAGTGAAGTTAAGAGACTGTATTTTATTTAGAGATACGCTAACGCTCATGATTATAACGGAATGAAATAAATATTATTTAAAACAGAATTTAATTGGCTTTAGAACGTATATAACAATCCTTATCTGTTTGCTTAAACAAATAGTGGCACAGGAAAAATGCAGTGTCTAGGATTTTTGCATAAAATTTTGAAAATACGCTTTGCAATGAATGCAGCATTGCTTGAATACATATTTATCAAAGCTGAATTTAAAGCACTTTAAAATGAGATATTAAACTAGGGAAGGAAGGTTTAAAAATAAAGTTCTGGGATACAAAACAAAATTTGGTAAGCATTTTCTAAGCAGAATTTTATGGGCTATTCAAATATTTTACAAATATTTCACTATTTGTTTAATTAATTTATTATCAAACTAATGTTAGAAGTATTCTCCACAACAAAACAATGGGAAAATGAAAAGTAAACTTTGTTTAAATATTACGCTTAAATAAATAATTATAAGAGAATTAATTAATATCTTTTAAAACCGAATTTACCGAGGTTTAAAACAATATAGACACAACTATTTATACAAATTATTTATTCAGCAAAGGAAATTAACAGATTGCAACTATAAATAATTAGGACAGAATGAATAAAACCTCATTTGAAACACTATTTAATGTACATATCTACGCAAATTCCATATTATTAGTTTGAATTAATAAAAACGAATCTAGTTACAGTTGTAATTAGTTGTTTTTACCTTTATCCAGCACGCAACTCATAAAACAACACTAATTTCCTATCCGTGTGGTCGAGGAAGTAATATAACTCCGATCACAGCTCAGGGACGGTTCCGCAAGCGGCGTACGCCGCCCCCAAGCGAAACAGACGCAAATTGACATAAAATTGCATTAAAACTAAATTCACTTTGCTCCACACGCCGTGCGCCACCCCCATCTACACGCCGCTAGGCTGTATCCATCACTCCGACGCTTTCCATTTCCATGTCGCGTCACGCCGCCGCCTCTGGAAATTGTATCATTCCTCACAACCAACGCAAGTACAATGCACGCGAGCCGTACGATTGTTGGGCCACAGAATCCTAAATACTTACAATACTTTTACATGTTTAATAGCCAAAGTTGGGCAAAGTGACAACGGTTTCCAATAACTTGGAATGATATATTAAAAAAATTAAAATATAAAATTTCTCAAGTAGTTGCTGAAGGAACTTTCTTTGATAAATTTTTGTAATGAAATTTTTAATGATATCCGACTATAAACATCCCTAGTATTTATGTTCCCAACGTCAAAACAGACTTGAGAATTTAATTGCGTCCCAATACAGTCGCAGCCTAATAAAACTTATAAAATCACTTCATGTCCTTGTAATTTCCAATCCGGCGTGTACTTGTAAATCCGCCAATTGTCGACTTTACAGGCACTCGCCGCGGCGCTTAACCGATAATTGGCAAATTGTCGTCACACTGCTGCAATGCAGCAATCTTCAACTCGTTGCCACCGTCCCAGCACTTCCGACAATTCCAACGACGCCCAGCCGTCGCGAATCGACGCATCGATTGCGCCACTCCGGCTCCCACGCCGCCCCCAGCGCGCTTGCATTGTGCACGCCGCACTTCTCGTCGTTATCCGCGCGCTACACGTTCGGTACACACATTTGGATGCTTACCAAACCAATATCTCCAGCTGGAGCGCGCTCGAATCGATCCGGGATAATAAGCGTCGCGACGCGCACGTGTCGTAAACTATTGCGGTTAAACCTTCATAACAGCGCTTTAAATTTAAATTCGCATAAACATGTCCGGCCTTTTTCCGCGCAGCTGCGCTATCGTCGTGCGCATCGCGCTATTTTATGCTTGCGTCGTTTTTTGCCAATTTCGCGCCATTTCATTTCGTGGCTAAGTACGCGCCGATGTTTATTGCGAGACGCTCGGCGAAACTTATGGCCAATCCGCGCGATTATCAAGATTATTTCTGTTTGCGCCTTCGTGCCGAGCGAGCGAAATATCATCGGATAACATTTTAATACTTTACAACCGCAAGAAAATACCAATTTGTTTGACTCGAAGGTATTTTATCAAGTAGATCTATTTACATAAAAAGGGGAACTGATTTTTCGCTGATAAAAAAATTAAAATGTAATAAGTAGATAGAAAAGGCGGTGAGAGGGGAAATGGTAGGGCTATGGGTGGGAGATGAATATCGATTGATAGGTGGAGAGCCTAAAGGAAGTTAGGTTGGCTTAGGGTAGGTTTAGGATAGGGTAGGTTAGATTAGGTTAGATTAGTTTAGGTTAGGTAAATTAGGTTTGGTTATGCTGAGTATGCTTTATCTTATCTACAAGATGAAACTGGTGGTGGAAAAATGGAATTTTGGAGTAATGCGGGAAGGATTGGCGGAGAGGCTGACGAAGAGAATGGTGTTATGATAGAGAAAGGAGGGGTTAACTATGCTTAATTAAGATAATCTGAAATTAATGTTAACTCTGAAGAAAATGAAAATGTAAAGGGAATAGAAAGATGCTAGTACGGAGGGGGAAAGGATCATCAAGCAAGAGGTAGACAGGCTGAAGAACAGAGTCTTGTTATGATGGGGCAATAGGGGGGTTGACTATGTTTAAGGGAAGATAATCTTATCTACATATAAGAGGTAACTAATTTTAACTACGATACAAAAGGAAGATTTAAGGGGGAACTAAGGGGAGGTGACTGAGGACTTGGCAGTGTTGTGTTGTGGCGTTGGCGCTATAAAAGGGATTGAAAGGGTATCTACAACAAGATGGATCTGATTTTCAATTTTCACCCCTATAAAAAGAATAAACATGTTAATGAGTGGGAAGATAGGTAATCAATCGACAGTAATATGTAAGAGCATGGGGGATCGATGGATGGTGAACTGCTTTTAGCCCAGATCAAAAAAATAAAAATATAAAAGGAGGAGAATTGGGAAGGGGAGCAGTTTGAAATGATATGGCTTGGAGAGGAGCATCGAGGAAGGAGGAAAGGCTGAAGAAGAGAATAGTGTTATGATAGGGAAATAGGGGGTGGGCTATATTTAAGGGAAGACAATCTTGTCTATATAAAAGAGGAAGGTGAAAGGAAACTGATTGTGACCCCGAAGATGTCATAGACTTTAATAGGGAGGAAGGCGTTAATGAGGAGTTGGTAATGATGTGGGGAGTATCGAAAAAGTGTTTGGAATCTTATCTTCAGGAACGTGGAACTAATTCTCACCCTGAAACAAATTAAAATATTAAGGGAGTGGGAAGGCACGTGAGTCGTCAATAACGTGTAAGGGAACGGCGGATCGATGGAAATGGAGAAGCTAAAGGGGGGAATAGTGTTATAGAGGTGTAAGTACAGGAAAGATAATCTTATGTATAGTAAAATGGGAGGCTGGGATGCCTTTTCAAAAATATTCGTCACCACTTTGTTTTAAGTCTAAAAAATATTTTTTTTTAGTGTAACTAGTGTAACCATCTGACATTATATACAATTTTCAGATTTTTCACTATATAATAAAACCAAAAATAATGCAATTTTCCAAAACGTGCATTTGGTCCCAAGCGCCCATACTATGGGGAAATTGAGACGGGCATCGAGGTTAGTGGACACAACTAAATCAGTCTAATTTCAAGGAATGGAATTACATTTTTTAATTGATAAAATAAGCGTTGTTGAATAATCAGGAACTGTAATATAGCTATTTTTATTATAGCAAAGTATTAAAAAATATAATATTCAAAACTCGAAAAATAAAATTGCAGACACCGGGGCCAGACAATCTTGAAAGTCGCCGCGCACCTAAACTCAGCGACGCAACGCAGTGGCCCGTCTTCGACCGGAATGAGAAATGTACATTTTTATCACTAAATCTCACGAATGGATGTGATAACATGATTAAAATCTCTTGGAACAACATGAAGAGACCTGAAACTACATTGGACATTCAAGATCCACCGCAATAAGTGCGTTATTATTGCTGCAGCAGAATTCTACGTTACGCAAAAATAATTATTGAAATAAGGGAGGAAAAATGAAATATAAACGGGGCGAATGCGTGCGAAAGGGGAGCTGAGAGTCAAGTGAGAGGAAGTGAGGGATGGATAAAGGGATGGAGAGGCTGAAAGAGATAGTGGTGTAACGATGGGGAATGGTTACTTTCCCTATGTTTAATATTGTTTTGATTCTAGATATAACTACATATTAGATAATATGCAAATAAATTAATAATACACATGAGAATGTTAAATAAATTTGAAATATTTACCAAATATGTATAAACTAAAATAGAAATGTTGCAATATTAAATTGAATCATTAGTGCATCATGTCGAACGAAATTGATGTACTCCGAACTAGATGCAATTGATGCATGTCGCAAGCACTAACACGTTCTGGCTGCGACGTCGCCGCCGCCAGAACATGAAATTCAATATCCCGACATCGCCAGCTGGCTCCGGAAACCGATACGCGGCCATCCTGGGACAGCGCAATGATGGACATTGTCCATGTTCGGGCGCTCTATGCAAATGGCAACTGGCGGCGGCGGCTGGGATCGTTCAATTGCCGCAATTATCAGCCGTCCATGCGTGCAATAGTGCCACATCATCGATACTATTCTTGGTTTTTGTGTTTACTTCATGGCAACGTTGTTGCTCTTTCATTTTATTTCAATGTAATATTTTATCAACGGATAAAATAAACAACATTATTTCCAGTTTGAACAATATCTACCTAGCAACATATTTTCAATTAACTGTAGTTTCATTTTAATTTTAATTAAAACTTCTAGTTATCACAATTTTGCTTTCGTATCGTATTCAATTTAAGTTGTGCAAAACTGTTTGTCATTTTTAATTATATTTCTGTTTACGTATTTCTAAAATTATGCGTCTGCGCTTTCTTTTGTTTCACCTTTCCTGGTTGATTCAATCTCCAAATACTCATCTATTGTAGTTTTTATGCTTGTTGTACCCTCACTTCCGGGTTCCGGATAATCACCCCGAAACTCAAACCGAAATGATTTCACAGCGCAATTTATTTATTCGCGGCTTCTTTGCATGCTTATCGATTGCCTCGGGCGGTTCCGGCCTAGTTGCCGCCTCTTGACCTCTACTAACACGGCGCGGCGGCAGCTTTGTGGATCGCTTTGAACGCCGGTGCCGGCGCCGGAGGCAGAAACAAAAATAGCAGCCGACACGCCGCTGTCGCTATATAAGGAGAATTTAATCACTGGCAACATATTCACAGTAGACTCGAAGCGTTGCGAAGCATCGCGAAGCAATAAAAATGAAAATAAGATTTATTATTCTTATAGATAATATATGTATTACATAATGTGGATTTTATTGGGGACATGAAATGATACTTTCCTACATTGCGAGATATTACTTATATTCTCCATTTGCAACGCATTAAAACGAAGATTATATCGTAAAAATGGTGAATTATGTGATTTATTAGCCTTCCTTTTGCTCTGTTTGTACCGTTATAAAAACGAAAAATAAAAATAAAATAAAAAGGAATATGTATTTTTCTGGTTATGATTATGATTTATACTGTATATTCCTTATTTGTCATGGTTAATTTAACATGCAATTATGTACTAAATTTCATATGCATTTATAAATGTGCATTACGAGTTGCCTATAGTCAATATAAGTTTTCCTTTATTTTCTATAATCCTTGTTTAACTTGAGTGCAAGCATTTTAAATTCACTTAAATGCCTTAAATATTAAGATAGGGCATTACTTATTCTAATTAATGAACTTATCATTAAACTAAACGCCTTTAACGGGAACGCAGGCAACTCATCAATCGATTACTTGCAGTTTTGTTCAAGTTCCTTCAGTGTTTTACAACAGGAGAACGCTAAGTGAACTGTGAAAATGACTATTACTGCAAATACGTGTTTCTTAAGTGCTTGTAATGGGTTTCGGATAAGAATTAAATGTTCTGGAACATAGCTAAAGGTAAATCAATTATTCGTTTATAACAAACTACATTAGCAAACTACTCTACTGAATGTGAGGTTATGCCAAACCTTGTTCAAATTCAATACTCGAAAGTTTCATGCACTTCGTGTTTTCCTGGTGAATTCTAAAACGCACTAAGTTTTTCCTATTCACTGTAAATTAATGCATCCATTAAGTCATTTCTTCGTGCACTAGATTTCAGTTTCGTGCTGTTGCATTTCTCTTTTACTAGAGGAAAAGTACTGCAAGCAATTCAAACTCAAACGCATAAGAATTTCTTACTTTTTCCACAGCAAACTGCAGCAAACGATGGAGTCGTACTGCATTCGTAATTCTTGCCTCGTGCCCAGGCGGCATCGTTTTTAATTGTAAATTGTAAATTTCAATAATTTACGAGCAGCTCGTCGACATTTTGTCCTACTGGGACATACTCAACTAGATTTCCAGGGGTGGGAACTGGAAAATTTACATTAAATCAGATACAATCTATTTATCTTCAATTACAAAAACTCAAGAATTAATATAACTATATTAATATTAACTTTTATATCTATTTATCTTAATATGTTATTTGCAATTGTATGTTTAAATTTTAGTGCTAATATTTGTCCATCCCTGTGTGTATTTTCAAGGACTCCACTCGGGCGAATGCGAAATTATTAACTGCTGTTTGTAGCGGCAGCAGGCGAGCTTTTCTCATTAGCATTACGAATTAGCAATTACGGCGTAATAATCACCCTTGTTCTCTGCATTTTGCTGTTTACCGGTTAACGCTGCAATTTGATTACTAGGCATTCAGCGACTTCTTTTTGTACTTTGCTCACTTTGCCGAGCTCCTATTTTTAGGAGCTTTTACTTATTATAAGGATCAAGATACGACTTGAATTAAAAATGGTTGAAATCGCGAATGGTTGGTTAGATCCGATTTTTTAATATATTATGAGGATCAAAATAAGTAGGTATTCTAAATCTACGTTTGCAGCTTTTAGGGACCTGTGCTAAATTTTTGGCACTAGAATAATTGATAAATTTAAGAACGTTTTTTGTTCTTTTACCAAAACCATGTATGGCTCTTAAAATAGATTACATTGTCTACAATATTTGACCCCAAATTCAACTTTTTAGGTTATAAAAGAGCGAAGATACAATTCTTCAAAAAGCAATTATATTTTTCACAATAGTGAAATTTCCAGTTTGACGGCAATAGTTGGCCGTTAACTTTGGGGAAACCAGTCATCCTACGAAAAGTTTAATATAACTAAGTTGTGGCAAATTTAAATAGATTTAACTTTAGCGCAATTATTTTGCACCTTTAAAAAACTAAAATATGGGAAATTCTTCTTAATATGTTCTTAAGGTCAGTATCAGCGCTCTAAAGCCAAATTTGCAGCTTCGAAAGAGATGCTTAACTTTTGGCAGTCAAGAGGTTGTTTATTTTAAAATATGTTTTCCTTATTTTCACCTTACATATTTCCTAAAGTATGCGTTTTTCGTATCATTCTCAAAATAGATTAAATTTTCTGCAATTTGAGACTAAACTCAATTATGTTGAAGAAATAGGAGTGTAGAACTATCTCCTCAAAGGGCGGTATTTTTCCAGAGTAGTGAAATTTCCAATTTTGTTCAACTTTAGTTTTAAATTTCTGGGAATCCAATCATGCCACAACTTTGATTTTCAACTTTGCTCGGGGGACTACTAGTTTCCACGAAATTTCAGGCTAAAGTTGATCAACAATTCAATATTAAAAAACCCTTTAATGTTTCTACAAAAATGTATATAGGAGAGATTGTAAAAAAACAATAACTTGGTAATTTCCAATTTTTCCAGCGCCAAAATTAGATGTAGAAAATGCATTTACTGTCATACTTATTCTTCCGTATTTTAGTTTTTAGGAGTTGTGGAAGAACGGTTTGTTCCAGGTATGTGAATTCGCAATATAATTAAAGGTTGTTAGATTTAGTGAATGTTAATTGAATTAAACTTTTCTCGATGGATGGATGAATTGTTTCTTCGAAATTTCCATGTAAAATTGAGCAAATGTGAAACGTTCGTTATTGTAATAAAAATGCCATCTTTCGAAGAGCTATATCTCCACACTTATGTATCCTACAGAGTTGAATTTGATTTCATATTATAAAAAAAATAATCTATTTGATAATCACTCCAAGATCGTTTTTTCGTAAAATACATATTTTGGGGGATACGGTGAAAAAACGGAAAACTATCAAAAGATTTGCAGTTCATCTCGTGCCAAGAAGTTATCACAAATTTTAGGAAGCTATAAATTTGGATTTAGGCCAGTGATATTGATCTCAACATTAACAAATAAGTACTAGTCGACAGTTTGCATTTTCAATGTTTTTAGTGACTGTTGACTATATTGATTTTAATGTTTTATATGTATACAGTAGACTCTCGTTAATTCGTTTCTTACGAATTCCTAGATGTAGAATTACAGACGATGACAGAAAAGATAGTTTTACTTTTACAATGGTTATTCTAAAAATACCTAAATATGTAGGTTAGGTACTAACATGTAGTTGATACATACGTATTTTATTCTCACATATGTACGTACATATTTATTGCATATACGCATTCATAATTTAAAAAATCAGCATTGATTGATTGTGCATGCCCACCAGTAAATACATTGTCAATAGAGCTTAAGTCGGAAAAAATTAAATCATTAACGACTCTCGTCGCTACAAAATCGCGTAATTCTGTGATATGATTTCGAGCTTGTTCTGGTAATGAAGAAAACAGAAGAAGACATGAAGAAACATGTCCAGTTTTGAATAATTCTAGAAGGTGAAGACAAACATACTCGTTCTGCCGCCGAATTTTGTACGATTTATAGATAACTTTTTAAAATTTGTATAGGTTATTTCAAGGGACCCTAGCATTTAGTACAAATAACAGAGATTTATGAATTGTCAAGGTCCGTATTAGAGAGAGTCTATTGTATTGCTTATATCCTTAAACGAAACAGAAATTAAGTTAAGTTCGGAGCTTCCTATGTATTACCCAGCATGAAACAACCTTGATGAGTATTAGAAGATTATAAAGGTAATCAAGTAATATCCACGCGGTATCATGATAAATCGCCCGTTATCCGATCAGCAGTATATTACGAAATTACCAAATTAAATCAATTCCATCTCCCGTGCATTAATCCAACTTGCGTGGCGCTGGCGATTAATACCGACGATTATGGTCGAGTATATCAATGTGTAAATATCCTGGCGGGCGATTAAGTTGCTCGGCAGCGCCGGTGGTGGCTCAGGTGAGCGAGCTAATGATATCCTCTTGCCGGATGGGCAACCAGCGACCAACTCGCTTGTGATAGCCGTGAAATACTATCCGGTTGCTTCCGGCTGAAGTGTAAAATATTGTGCAGCATTGTAGCAGCACCTACACTTCCTGGAATAACGCTATATCTATGTGCAGTACTTTAATCAGCTCGTTTTGACTTTTGGACTATTCGGTATAAACTTTTCTGCTATAGATTACCTGTTTTATTTTATTAGTTTGGGTTTCATTTTAACTTTTTGTGCGAATTGTTATAGGTAGGTACTTAACGAATTTATTTCTATTTGCGGCTTTTTGTTTCATTTCAACATTTCACGGTTTATATCTTCATATTCTCAGCTCTTTAGCATTTCATTAGCTTCAGTATAGTGTCTGCAGTTATTAAGTCATTTTACTGCCTTTCAAATCGCGAAGTTGGTTTTGCTTTCCGGGTTATGCTACATTAAATAATTTTGTTTATGTGGCAGGGTAATTACTCTTGTTTTTTATATCTATTCACACGTTGCAGACTGGATTATATAATGTGGTACATATTTTTCACAATATAGAAACAAAATTTTGATATTGCAGATGTGAATCCGGGAATCCGTTTTTTAATTAAGATTTATACAATTTTAGATTTTTATAACATAAGGTTTCAAAGAAATTCCATTTTTATAAATGAAAATCAGATATAACTTGCTCTTTATGCATGCAGAACCAATAAACGTTCCTCAACTTAAATAAGTTTTCCTATAAAACTAGACTTTTATATTAAGACGTAAAGAAAACAAAACAATAATTCTTTACCCTTAGATATCTTCGTAAAGAATAGTTTTTACAAAGTGGCGGTTGCTGCCCCCGTTCGCGAAAAGATGGAAAATGAAAATGGAGAATTTATGTGCGCGGTGCCGGTTGGCGTCCGCGCGTCCGAATGACTGGCGTGGTGGCGGCAGCGAAGGCGGCGCGCCGCGTGCGCCCATAAATTCTAAAATCTGGCATAAATCTGTTCGCCGTGTTCGCGGCGCGGCTGCATGGGATGGGGCCCTGTGAGTCAGCTGCGGAATGCAGATATCGCAATGTGAGCGCTGGCGCCTCGTTTCACATCCTTACGCCCTTACGCATTCCTTTTTCGTTTTCAGTTCTTAGTGGGCTGGCGGGTTTTATTCAGCGAAGAGGCCCGCTTTTCTTTCCGACAAAATCTCCTTGCATCCAGGAATTATTTTCGGCCTGGAGATAAGCAGATAAGCTCAGGAAAAGTGTGCTTGTTAGTGGTGTTGGTCGTGGAAGTGGTGGAAGCAGCAGTCGGAAGTAGGAATATGAAACGTAATGCGAGGAAAACATGAACGCTAACATAACATAGACATGAACATGAACATTAACGGGCAGCAGATGGTGTTAATTATCGGGTCTTCCTTTTCCTGAGCTTGAAGGCATTAAGACAAACCTGTATAAGAGACTAAGAACTCTCTGTATCTACAAAGAGTTATTCTGATGACTTGGAAGCCTTGGAAGACTGGAAAGTTAAAGATGATAGATAGCCGGAGATTTAGGGGGACTAGATATTCACTTTCATTTTTGGAAGCGTTTACAATGCTTTCAAACGATTTACAAAGAGAAAAGATTTAGAAACGTTTTGATGTTAGACTTTGGACAATGAGGCAAAGTATTTGCTAATATTTAAGATAATTCAGATGTTTGAGGATAAACGAAAATTAAATCGGGCTTTGCTTCGGTTGGCTACTCTCTGCCCATCCATCCATCACAGCGTTTTAGCAAGAACTATAATAGATATCCAAAAATTAATTTCCCCATTTGATTTAGCAGTGCATACATATCTAACGTAGTCACAGGTAATGGTATTGTACTCTCTACTCCTCGCAATAGATGGAGTCCTCCACATTCTCTCTTCTAATTCATATATCTACAATTGCTTTATAATCCCAAAGAAATCCTTGTATCATCAGCCAAATTTCATAATCGTAACCACAATGACTTGTTGCGAGTGGTCTCTGTTTTTAACCTAGCACTACTTCTGGATAGAAGTCGGAAATTGAAACTCATCTGCACATCATACCAGATATCATACGTTGCTAAATTGAAGACTGCAAATCGAGTTCTGATATCTCTAAGAAAGTGGTCGGTTAAATAGTCAAAGCGTCTTCTCAAAGACTATAACAAATAGCAGAACACGCGTTCAATATTTTATTCAACTGGGTCTGGGGACATCTGCCAGGGTGTACAGTTAACCCCGGGGAAGGCACAAAGGGAAAGTTAATGATAGAAATAATAGCTTCGTGTTCTGATTAGTGCTCGGATTTTGAAGATATTGCCTTATTTCTACAATTTTTGGAAGACAGCATTTTTTCGTGCATTAGTAGCATTTTCAGGATTTTCAAAAGTTTTTGTTAAGTGCTTGTTACGTTGTTTTGGGAAATGGTGCGACTCTTCTCAAACCGCTGGGTCACGTTCTTTCAGTTGTATTTATATGACTTCTAGACAGGAGTTCACTATTTATGTGGTGTTTTGAAGGTGGCAGAAGATTGGTGATCGATTTTAAATAAATTCGATTTTTAATGAACTCCAATATTGCGATTGAAAGCTCCAATGACACGCTGAGACAAAATGGGGTCAATTAATGTGCGCAGAATAAAGAATATTATGCAGAGCGTCAAAAATATGTAGAATTTTTACAAAAGGACCGCAGCTCCGAACCGAATTTTGCAAAAACTAGGTGAGGTTCGGAGCTGCGGTCGTTTTGTAAAAATTTTTAACTTTCTGAATCAAAGTTTTAATTCTGCGCAGATTAATTGACCCCGGTTTGTCTCAACGTGTAAGTAAATATCTAAAGCGCCGTGTGGGTAACCCCTGTTTTATTTTATTATTAATTATTTCATTTCT
>JAODVP010090092.1:0-31523 GCA_025400035.1 Tetradonia laticeps
TGGTAGCCGTACGAATCAAGTATACTGTGTCCATTTGACATTTAAACAATAACAATAACAAAGTATAGAAATCTACTATGCGTAACAAGCGGCAAATATAGGAACTTGAATTATAGTGACTATGCTTTTCAATATTCTCGCCATAACCGTTGTAATGTAATCGCGTTTCTATCCGCAATATATTTTTTACCTTGATATCGTTATCCTCCCACATTTATATTTGGCATGAAGATTTATACAAACGTAAAGTAACTATGTTTTGTTTTAAAATTTTCAATAACTTACATTTTCTGAAAATCCCATATAGAACTTTGAGATGAATTTTAAATTATTATTAAAACTAGTCATATTTCATACAAGGAGCTAACAAATGACACCACTTCTAGATATCTAGCTTACTTAGGTTGCGGTTGCGGGTTTTTAGCTATCTTTTCAAAACAACAGCAATAAGTATGCCAAATTTTATTCAAATTAGAAGGGTGAGGTAAAATTTTAATACAAAGGAGTTTGAGGTGGAATGACCGCGCAATAAAAATCAGAAGTCGCTCAAATTTCGTGTACTTCTATGCACTGAGATAGGTGTCACCAAGAATATTACAAGGATATTTCAGATTTAGGACTCTAAACATGGCTCTAGCGTTGACCCTAAGTTGATATTTTTTCGATCAGATTAATAAAAAGTGACTGCAGAATTGAAATTAGTGACTGCAAATTATATTAAAACCGTTCTAAGATCGAAGGCAACAGCCAAAATCGAACTTGTTTGCCCCAAGTTTATACTATCCGAAGATATTTAACCGACGCACACTGTATATAAAATCGACTTTAAAGTAAATTTTACTATGTTGAAGATTTCGTATGCATCATTGAGTGCCTCGCGTGCACCGTTTAATGCTCGATTCGCTTGATTCGCTGGAAACGTTCGAGATATATAATAATTCATGCGCAGAAAGAGGGCCACGGCCGCTTGCCTTATATCTGTTTATCCGCCGTCTTCATTTTGCGAGAGTCGCTGCCGTCGTAAATCAATCACTGGATAAATACACTTGATCCTGATATACTCCAAGCTACTATACCAACTGGTAAATAACCATCCAGCGACTTGATATGCATGTTCGTTCGTATACAACTTTGTCATAAAAATAAGCAAGTATACAATAACGAAATGAATTTGTAATTCTAACATATATGTAGGCATAGAATTATGATTTTCATTCGTGCAATCGGTAACAAGATGTTCATTAGTGCTGGTTCGAATGTAGTCATAACGTTACAATAAAACAATTGTCATATATTTGTGAATCAGCCCCACGTGAAATAATGGCAATAAAAATGATAAATAAGACATTTTTAAAGGAAAGATAAAAACGTTGTGTTTTACATTGAAGTTTATGGCGACTTTTTACCGTTTCGCGAGTGTTTGATGACAGCTTCAAGAAACTGGGAGAAATTGCATATCATAGTGAGGTTTTTGTTTGGTACTCAAGACAGCAGCAAATGCAAAGTGAAGTTGACTCTAGTCTACTCTGACGGCAATCGTCAAATTTTCATTTTCGGCTAATAAAACTTTCAGCGCTCGTCGTCTCGCCGCGGGACACCACACAAATTCAAAACGTGCAACTGCACCACTACGTACAAACTACAAAGCAGCTCGACCTATATTTCCTATAGAGATGTAAATAACTTTCTTTTTATTTCAACAAATACATCAACGACACAAAAAAATAAGGATAATATTGCAGAATAAAGTACATCATATCATTAGTTTAACAAATTAAATTATAAACACCATGAAAGAGTATGTGTAGTTGCCTCAACTCAGTTAGACTTTCCCTGGCATCCATCTTGTTGTCAGACACAATATCTATCATCTCGGCCATCCAGGTACTCGCAGTTGGAGTATGTAGTTCTTAGGAGTAGCCGGCGCAACTGTCAATTTTCAAATTTGTAAATGAAATCGAGCGCAAACGAAACAAGGCACGAAGTTTGCAGACGCTGTCGAATATGTCGACCCCGCCGTGCATGCAATGCGAAGGAGCCGTCGCCGCACAGAACAACAAAAAAGCTTTCGCGCGAGGCATGCACGAAGCGAAACCAATCCGAAACGTGAGTTGTGAACGTAAAAAGTCATCGTTTGAGAGCGCAGCGCGGTGTATTGATGGGTTATTTCCGTGTCACAACGGGGCCGCGCGACTACGTGCGCATTCTGCACAATTTCGGCGCGCATTCTGCAGACAGTCTCCCCCTAGCCCAGCACATCCTTACCACACTTCTTTCGTTTCTTCCTCAGCGCTCTGCTGTTTTTCATGTTAGGTTAGTTTGGAGTCTTCGTCAGGACCTCATCCGCTTTGAGTGGCATATGGATGTGTTGGTGTTTCTGCAGCAGTGTCGATTTTTTATTGAAATACGTATACGTCTCTCATAAAATGCGTTGACCTCCTTCCCAAGGAGGTTATATATACACCTGCTTCTGAATAAGAGGCGGCGGAGTGTAAAAGATATAGTGTAGTCATCGTCAGGCTCATCATGCGTGCGCACAATACACAATATAGCGGACGAATGATGAATACGCTTTATTATCAAACATCGAACATCATTGACGTCGCCCGATGATGGAGAGATGAAAACATGAGGAGGAGAAGGCCTGAAATTGCGAAAACAGCCGACGTGCGCTCTCCATTCATCTAGGGACGAAGGAAAATGTTTTGTTGCCTTGTTGGAAACCTCAAGGATAATAAATATACCAACGTAAGCTATTATTGAATAGAAATTTTATAGCAAAGACTAATTTCATAATATTTTAGGAGTTACACAAACAATTTAAATATTAATAGCGTAGAGATGTTGACATGTTGTGATTCGAGCGAAGGCTGAGGTGCCCTGATGAAGGAATGGGGCATTTGTAACGAAGAGAGTGGAGGGGTGACGTCAACAGAAATGGCATAAATAGAATAAGGGGGAAAGTTGAATGCTACTAATTTGTATGAGTAAGTAGCAATAAAATGTTTCTTACCTACTTACCACCAACATTAAGATTCAAAATGGCGGCAATTGCAATGCTGGCACCCAGACTGGTGAAAACTTGCACGAAAACCGCCTCCGAACAAGTAAAACGACGTGTAAGCAAAGTTTAAAACTACGCGTCTCGACCGCTTTTCAGCGCAGGCGGTGGCTGCGCAGCTAACGTGGCGTAATACCAGCACACATATATCATTTAAATGCCCCCCAAGGCAGCTCTAAATTTGCCCAATCTATATAACCAGGTGTTCGCGGATTAAAATCCAAAACCATAACTTTCGCGGCGGGAACGGCGGCAGCCCACATATATGCATGTACAACTTTAAACGCTCATATGTAAACACGCTGCCTCTCTCGCTTGCATGGCTCACTCAGTCGCAGCGCGCAGGTGAAATGAGAAATAAACATTTGTTCCTTTCCGGGTGCCGCCTCCCGCCGTGTTTATGCATAAAATCTAGGCCCGCCTGCGAAATTATCAGATCTAATTAATTTTCTAATTTCCGCTTAATCCGATGATCATCATGTATTTCCTCTACACATCTGCACTTGCCTGCATTGCTTTCTGTTGGAAATTGTTCAATTTTATTGCAACCTCAGTCATTGGAATGCTTTGGTAATAAGTGGAGATAGTGAATAATCGATTTGTTTATTGTATACTCGTACATCATATGAATTTACGCTATTGATTTATTATTCTCGGAAAGTTGTAGAGTAGCGGTACAATCAATAGCTTCACCTGTACATCTGCACATCTGCACATCCATAATGCAACATTTTGCGCGTCAAAAAAAAATTGCGTGTCCTTGGCACACGCCGGCATCGTTGCGCTTCATACATATTAAGTTATCGCGCGGACGAAATCAGTCCTGCTGGTGGATGCATCGATACAGCAGCGCGGTTACACTTGCGCGATTTTTTGACGCAAATTTTTTTATGCACGTTAGCTAGTGCACGATGCGTCGGCGTATATGGCACGGCATCAGTTACAGCAGCGTATATTAAATCAAACTGCACGCAGGCAAGCGGCAAACATGCAAACATCGAGTGGCACATCGAGCAATATCAGCATAAATATGCAGGTTGCATTTTTAAATGTAAATCTTCATACCATTTTCAACTGGATTTACCTACGTACCTAGGTATATTCTATAACATATTTACCGCAACAAAAAGTTTAATCTACTATTAAAATGTTTCTTAAATGTAGCTGATGCTGACTGAATTTTATATTTGACGCTCTTAAAATCTTAATATATTATAATAGGAACCATTGAGTCAATTTAAGATTTGATTCCGTTTAAAGTGAAATAAATGTGTACTTAGCTTGCACTCGCTGTCTGCGTGTGTGCATTGCGCATTCAGTAAATCCACGGTTGGCTGTGGGTAGGGATGGGAAATAAGTGAGCTGTAAACATGAAATGATACTGATATCGGAGTGATACGGAGCGAACATTGGTGTTTGGCGCCGGCGGCAGTCCGTGTGTGTGCTGGAACGAATCGTAATCGTGACTTGCGAATGCTCACCAGGCATAAACGAAATGCTCGCTTGTAATTACACGTTCCTGCTCAGCCGACTTGGCCGCAGGACGGTGGAGTCAGTGCAGTAAACTAGCATCCGTGGTTTGACTTGTTTTCTACGAAATTTCAATACAGATATAGCCTCTTGGGGTCTAAAGAATCGTATTTGCGAGAAAAATTCAAGGATTTAGTGGAGAGTTGTATCGACATGAAAATTTTAGTACGCCTATAAGTGACCTCAATGACGTCAGTGGCTTTGCCATCACATTTTTTACCATAACCTATACTTGCTTTTCTTTAATCTGCCTTGCTCCTTCGCCCCTAAAACTATTATAGTAAGTTAGTGTCTGTTAAAATTTTATTGCAATTTCCGACAAATATCTTAAACTTTTACATACCTAATATTTCATAAGAATATGATTTTCCCATACTAACCCCTATCCCTTAAGTATATAAATCTGTACTAGTAAAATTTGCAAAGTACAGCAGCGGCAGGAGGCAAGAAAGCCCGAACTCCAGCAAGTCTAAGATATTTCATTTTGTCCGGACGAGTTGATGTGCGGCCGAGCGTGCGACGCGCATTCGCGATGAAAATATACTCTCACCGCCGTCATAATCATATATCACACATGTGTGCTTAAAGTTCAAGCTACTCGTCCGCGACCTCGCCTCTGCTTTTTGCTGCGAATGCCCAGATCGCGAGGCCGTATGTTGGGAAAAAACCAACATCGTCGCGTGCCGCATTAGATACAACTCGCATTTCCATTAATAACACGCATTTCATACTCACACATCAAATCATCCGAAACCGAAAAGTTACATTATTCCAAATTGATTAAATCCAAGTGATGGATCACTTCTATATAGGTATATTTATTAGAATCTCAGAGAAAATATATTATAATTAAGATTAAGGTACCATAATAATAATTAAAATATAATTATTTTTTCCTCTCTTCTTTGTCTCTCTACGATAATCTTTCTGTCTTACCTTTCTATCTCTCTTCCTGTGTGTCTTCTGCATGCGCGGTTGGAGTTAATTTGATTTGTTGCGTTTTTATGCGCGCGGTGGAGACATGGAAAAACGAATGAAATCGTAGTAAAATCTGTCAGTTTGCAAACTGGGAAACGTGCGCCCTGTGCATCGTAACGATGAGTTAGTCAAGCTACGGCTGCGCCTCGCCGTGGCCGCACTTCGTAACTATTCACTCGTGGCGAACGTGTTTGTCGAACGTGCTGGAGCCGATGGTGGATGCGCCGGGATCGCAAGCCGAGCTGAAAAATGTACGTCGATCTGTCTTGTTTTAAACTCGGAACTTTTTCCGTCAAATGGATTTAAACCGTGCGACATTCATTTCAAATGCGGAACGTATTACACACGAGCATGAAACTGTGAGAATTCAGTGGAATTATCTGCATTGTATAGAATTAAAATAGTCATCTGTGAAATAAATTACGAAAAATGCCACAAAACTTTTTCCTGAACCAATCATACGTAGCAGCAAATGCTCTTCCTTGCTAAAGCTGAGATTCGATAACAATGACTTGCAAATTGCTGAGCCTGCACCACTGTAAATTTCTAATCCCATAATAAACTTTTAAGATTTTCGCCTCGCTACAAGACACTACTCGCGCTAAGAGCCTGGCCCGTCATTGCGCATAAAGGTAGACGTTCCATAATTACATTAATAACACCGTACGCAGTTGCAGCGGCGGGCAAGGCGGCAACTTCCAGAAATATTTCCACACCCCCGGATGGGCTGCTCTTTAGATTATGTCGCTTTCACTTAACAATTCCTTCAGACGCCACTGATATAATTATTGGAATTAATGGACTACCATTATAAGTATTACGAGAACATTCTCATAGGTATACAGTGTGTTTTGAGTTTTATTAGAGATTTTTTATTTTTATCGGTTAGTATTCGATTTAGTAGAATAAGCTGTATTAGCCGTATACTTCCCAACAGCCAATCCCGCAATGAATAAAATCCGAGTAGAATCAGAAGCTCAAAACTTTATGTACACTGCAGAAGACTCTGCCGCAACGAATACTGAATGCGCAGTATACACTGAATGCGCTTTAACCATATTTCTATAGTTAAAAAGAAAGGCTGGGATTGTGACGGTTGGATGCTCACACAAGCTCTAACACAATTAGCAATTCCAGAAAAACGCTTTTCAGGATTCGATTCAGCATGATCTGTGGTGTGACATTTTCAACTTCTGCTTTCAATGGGAAGCGATCTATAATTCTAATATTAATAACGAAATTTATTATGAAAAACGTAGCAATTTTCCCCCAAAAATTTACAATTCGCTTCAGCTTGTATTGCCAACAGCTATGAGCTCAAAAAGGTTAGACTAGTCTTACTTAACATTTGCGTCACGCACGAATAACACCATGCCAACCATAGCAGTAAAAAGCATAAAGTATCAGGTAAACATTAATCAAACATGTTTTCTTGACTTGCCCTTCATCCTCTTCCAAGGCAAGTAAAATGAAAAATCTATTTATATGAAATGAAATATACCCCAGCCTGTGTTTCAATCATCAGGATTGGAGTGATTGAAAGTTTATATAAATTTCCAACATTACTAGCATTAATATACGCTTTTCTGTAATGGCAAAACTAATGTTTGCCATGTTTTCCCACACAAGACGAGCGATTTTCCCCTCCGTTCTGAAAATTCAAATTTCTTGAAACACTAGGCAGATTCTAAAAGATAAAATCTTAACTTTCGCAGGAACTACAACGAAAACTTAGCGTGAGTAGATATACGTTGTTATCATTATGGCTTCGTAATATTTCAAAATCTGCACAAGACACTAAAGATCACCCATTGTGTCGCCCACGGCGTCGTTTGTCAAGGGCGTGACGCCGGCGCGCAGTTTCCTTTCACGTCCTGCCAACCGCCGCCGCAGGAGCGTGAGCATGTCTGCCGGCGACGAGAGTCGCAACTCGCAGGAAGCGCATAATCTGCCTGACGACCGGGTGTGCGGTGACTGCTATGTCATACCGGGAGAGCTAGTCCTGCGATGGCGGAAAAAAGGCACGGCGCCTATAAAAATGAATGATGTACCCTGGCCGTAGCCTGGCAGTCAAGGGAGAAATCAACTAGTAAGACGTGAAACGCGGCTGCTGCAGGCTGGTAACTGAGTGCGGTGATCGTATGTTGGAGCATCGAGGTGGCAATTTAAATATGAATAGGACCTGCCTGCATGATGTATATGATGATGGTGCATTTTCATTTTTATTGAACATTTTGCATTGAACACACTGTATGTTTATATACATATCAAAAACTATTAGTTAACGCAGCTAGTGCTGATGAAGCACAGTAAAACCTTTATCGATTTAATATAAATGTATAAAACCTTTGCGATTTTTTCAACCCCTGCTTCCGTTAATCTCCCTTCGATTCTAGCGCTTATTTGTAAGTGAGTAAAAACGGTGTTGTTTTAGCTAGAGACACCAAGGGCGCTTTTGTTAAGATGGTGAATTGGAGAGTAGGTATACGAGGAAGAAGTAACGAATGTGTCATTAATTTTCCTGCTATCTGCTATCGACCTTATTCGTACACTATGTCAATCGGTTACAAATTAAGTTTCATTCCAACCATTCAACACTCTAGTCTAAGTATTTTCTTTATACTTGCTGTTTTCAAAATTTCATAGAGATGGCATGCAATTACTAACCGCATCTACGCATGTTTCTTAACAAAAGAATTTACACGTCTATATGCATGCAAAGCCGTTGTTGAAATCATTATCTCCATGTGTCACATGTAATGCACGAGTGGTCCACTCCAATCCGTATAGCAATATTAATGGCGATGGGAAACGCTGAAAATGAGAAAACGGAAGCCGTTACCTATATCAGCGCGTGCATGCGATATGAGTACACTTCTTGTCGCAGATAAATTTTTAGCACATTTTATGTATACAGCCGGATGTGTGACGCACGAAAACAAAAAATCACATACGCGCTCCAGAGGAAGCACTCACCAGCACGATGCTTGATGCTCCGAGCCGGCATTTATGAGAACATATACAGGGTCATTAAATTTGCATGCCCATTTTGTTTGGTTTGCATTCACTGGCTGGCGCGTGTAACACGAAAAAACGAATTAAATATACGCGCATCGTAAACAAGGTTTACACCCTATCACCTGTTCCGAAATGAAATCTTCGTGTGCTAAAAATTGCTTGTTTTAAGTTACAGTGAGTTTACAAGGGTAAAGATACTACTTTACAACGATGATAAGTGAGAAATAAAGAGAGGGTGAGATAAGAAGAGAGTTCGCAACCTGGATGAGTGGATGGGAGATGAGAGATGAAAATCTGTATTGGAGTTCATGTTTACGATTAAAATTTAACAGACAATGCATATATTGCTTTTTGATGCTTTCAAGCAGCACTCATTTTGCAAACACAAGTCGAGCTTCTATTTAAATAATAATTTACGTTATTTATAAATGTAATTATGAGTTCATAAGACTTTATAAGCAAGTATGTGACCTATTTCCCCTACTTATTAGTGTACTTGACCTACTTTCTTGAATACCAAGTAAAAACTTTGACTTTCTTGATATTTAGGTTAAGGTTGTTAAAGTTGTCGGTACATATGGTGATGGTACAGATTTGACGATGCGCATACTGCTAGAAATGCACTTCGGATGAGTGCAGAACGTTTTGCAGAATGGCGTCGTCTGCATTTCCGATCCTGCCACTCAAAAGTGGCGCGATTTAAGCGTGCTCGCGGCGCAATTCAGCGCGAAAGTATGCGAGGGATGCGCGTTGGTCTCCGGCGACGACTTGTGCTTTTGACGTTTCAATTACACATCAGGATACGGCATTTTGCGGTTTCGCCTCTCTCGATAATAAAGCGATCCGTCATCGCGCTTTGGTATACTGACTGCAACCGTGCCAATCATCTACCTGAGTGTAGTTTATAGCATTTCGCATAGCTTGCGCAAGTTACAGAAATGCCCAATTTTATAATACTACATTCTACTGTTTAATTATCATTAGGGCAAACTATCCTTACCAAATATTGATTGTAACTTATTCTCGCCAATTATCATTATTCCTTTCAACTCTCAAAATGAATCTTACATGAAGAAACACCTAAAACATATTTCCTAATTATCAATTTATTTGTACCAACGAATAGAGTATACCTAATGAAGTTCGGAAAAACAAGTCGAAAGAAAACTAAAAGTTGAAGCAGTTTGCGCTACCGAAAATATAGATTGATGAAGTGAAGTGCATTTAATCGGAGCGTTTTATGAGAATAAATTGGCTTCGCTAGGGACCAATTTATTGTTGTTATGGGCTCACATTCTTCTAATAAAAAATAATTGTTTTCTCCCATCCGGCCTATGGAGCGCCGCATTCCCGACTTTCCAGGACTGGGCTCTTTTTATCGCACTTCGAGTGGAGCACTCGAAGAACGACAAATTCCGATTTAGTCCTTTTTGTTTTCGCGACGTCTGCTTCGTCCTCGATTCGCTGGTGCAGATCGTGTACGCGGACGTTTCTAGCTGGATGATATTTTAACGAGAACGACCAAGTGAAAAGATTTTTCAAATATGTAGTACAATTGATATGTCTACTTATTAATTATGCCAGAGTTTTTGTAGGTATATTAAAAATTTGGTTTTAGAGCATACTGTATATAGGTAATTTAAAAGATGTCATCATTGCGTTGATGACTGTCAAGACATTCTTCACAATGGTGATAATTTAATAAGACGTGAAGTGCCACGACGACTGTTTCACTGTTTGACTGTTTGAGCATTTTCATCAACTTCATTTTGCATTTTCCAGCCTGGCATATATATCAAACGTTTTGTACTACAAGCTACGGCTTGACAAGGACAAGTTGAAGTTGTAGGAGTATCAAAACAACTTCGTTAACTAATCCAAATCGTGAATAATGAATAATTTTTGCGAAATTATTCATTGCCAAGCCTTAAAGCTTCGTCCTAATGAAATATTTATATTTGATATCCCTAATCGGCCCACAATAATTGATATGCGCGTAGTTGTGCTCGGTATTACGCAAACACGATAATGAATATCACCTGCACCGATAGCTTGTTGTTCCGGTGGCTTGGGAGTTGCTGGAACAACAGCGTTAGTGGCGCCGCCGGACGTGCGGAAGGACCCGCATAATCCTATCGCGGTCTGATCAATTGATCCGCCACACGCCGATCGGAAGCGCTCCGTCAAGGCACCGTCATTATGCGCGATAATAGACGCTGTTTATCGTATCCTATCCCACAAACAGCGGCCATCTTAGATCGTCCTCCGTGACGCATCGCCACATTAGACGATCCTTCCATGCCCTTAGGGAAAGCAATCACGGTGAGATATACATATTCATAAACCTACTTTTTATATAATAGTTTTAGAATAACTTTTGTTTGTTTAGATGTAATGATGATTATTTGATGTACAGTCAGCCAAATATACAATTCTATGAAACACAGGCAACTGGTAGTGGGAGTATCTATTATTTCATGCCGGAATATTAAGTACTTTCAAAGTTTTGCTTGCAATTTGTTGCAAATTGTATTAGGATAGGGATACGCCGTTTGTGTTGTGATTTTCGGTAGGTAGATAGCCTGTGTTATTTTGTTGTTTGAACAAACAGCGAAATATTTAGTCATCGGAGTGTGAATATTTTGCATAGCGTGCGCACGCGATCCAGACAATGGGGGAGGCGCCGATAGCGCGCCCGGTCCGATTGTTACACTTCAGCAATTGTGTTTAGATAAAGGATATTTGGTTTGCTCCTGGAATGCTCGCATCTTACGTGAGGCGACATTCGCAATAGAGTGGAATTGTTAGTATTCCACTCACATAACAACAATAACTGCAATAACAGCAATGGAAAGTAGAAGTTTGCAAACTATCTACGAGTGCCTATAGTCCGACATTCTGCGTTTAATTTAGATTTGATTATATATCTGAAAACACATGGCACAATAGTAAATATATACGATGCGGTCGATGCAGAGGTTAAATCGAGACTGAAGCCTCTTTCTAATCCGAGGTTTGTTTTATACATGTAGGTGATGAATAGTAGCAATACTACTATATAACAAATTTTTAGCAATATATGCCAGTTTCATCCACAAATATGTAGATTAGTGTGTGAGAATCAACGAATTAATTAATTAACCTCCAGACCCATGGCACTGGCCAGGCACGCGCGCGTCGCGCCACTGAAATTGTTTAATATGTGATGAATGAATTAATTCGCTTTTTAGTGCATATTAATGGCTGGTTTCCGCATCGGCCGGCATCGGCGCACCATTTCCATATAACGTGATTAATTTGGGAGATAAATGCCGGGGATATAATTCCCTCATGTTAATGTAGCGCGCACGTATCGAAATTAGTTGCGCGCGCGAATACATCATACACAAACAAACGCACGCGTGCAGATACGGTCGGCAGTCGCCGCTCAGCGGGCGGTCATAGCGACAGGGACTTGGATGCATGGTATGCAATTACTATACGTACCAAATTCGTATGAATAAATATTGTCCGATGGCATTTCGTGTTGATCTCTCATCACATTCTAATCTTACTGGAATTTGTTTTGTTTTAATTAACTGCGAAGTTGTCAGAGGAAGAATTGAATTATGTGAGCAGACGCAATCTGTGCGTGATGAAACAGTGTGAACACCGGACGTAGAAGTGCTCCATTGTTTTCTCCTGTCCCTAGTTCAAGCAATCGCAGGTTAAGTATGACTGGTACGTGGTCGATATAGCCTTCGCTTACTGTGCTCTAAATGGCCGGAGGTATGGTTCTAAACAGTGACAGATGAGGTGTGGGGTGATCAGCTAGTCAGCCCACACATGATATCAAAACAAAGGAGGATGCTCTTTCCGTATCAGGTCACTTGGCACGGCACACATAATTCGGAGATTAGCGAACATAACTGAAAGTAGGAGGGGAACAGAATCAGGAAACCGATCGTATGCAAAAAAGGTAGCAGAACTGAGACTTCAACTGAAAGCGAAAGACACGACCATTAGAAGATTCATGCCTAAAACAGAGAATAACCACATGGGCGCCCGTCAACTAACAGTAGCGATGAGCGTAGTGGACCATGACAAGAAGAAATATGATCAAGGAAAACTGCACGAGCAAGTCTTCAGCAGGGCAAGGACAAATATGGTGAAATGCAGAGCTTTGGCATCGGTCACCACAACTGAAGTTCGGGTTAAGTTAAGTTCCGGGCGCTGCGCGGAAGAATGTCCTAATAATCAATGACCTACCTCCTGATATCCGCTAGATAGGAGGAACTGTCGGGCACCCGAACGGTGACAAGACGATCTTGAGAGAAGGTTACCCTCGTGTCGTCACCTTACGAAAGTGCTCTGGGGAGGTATCCAAATCCTAGAATAAATTCTTATCTATGTTCCCTCGCATCTGTGAACAGTATCGCTGTATTTATGTCCCTACGATAGAGGTGGCAAATCAGTACGTGTGGCCTATATAAAATTACAAGTGCGAGGACAACAACACGGATTCGATGCTAATAGCAGGAATCCTTTACTTGTCAGTTCTTTTATTTCGACGTTCATGAGTCAGTGCTCCTCAATTAGCGCAATACCAAGATTGTATTTACATATGAAAGCTAGTATAGCGGATGACGGCAATTTGAAGATTGATCGCGATGACCACAGTTCGTGATTGGCTTCGGAGATGTACCTCGCCCCGACTCTGCGTCTGAATCCCCCATCTCCTCTGCATCCATGAGGTCCCGAAGGGCTCTGCAGCTGATCCATGTAAAGCAGGTGGACTTGACCGTTACCGACTTTTACCTTCTCCCATCTTGATGATGACCTAAGAAGTATGGGAGTCCTTTTTGGGGTTGCATATCCTCGAAGTGTTGGTGTCAATATTATTCTGCACTGATACCATACTTTCCGGTTCCAAAGCTGGCTCTTATAGTCGGGGACAAGTGTCGTCTGGAAAGTCTTCTCGGTTACATAGGCTGTGGTAGGAATGGCTTTCTTAATCCATTCTCCCATCGCGGGGTCAGCGCATACTAGTTTTAAAAATTCCTTGGATGGGTGCATCCCATATGCTGCGGCGACGCTTCCCCTCTATTCACGATTGATGCTCAAACCAGTCGGACGAAATGTAGCACAGCAATAAATTTTCACTTTGGTAGACGTCGCTGCTACTCCAAACCGTGTTCTGCATGTTGGCATCGGATTTGATAATGAATGTTAGGACTTCGAACGCATGGATGATGATGCGATCAACTCGTTTGAGTCTTTTCTTAATACCTATAGATATAGGAATACCTGGATGACCTCATTCACCTTCGCTACCATCAGATCGTTACACGACGTCTATTATACGACTAAACCTAACAGACTTGGATCAGTAAATGCATGTTTTGGGATACTTAATCCCTCTAAACAGTACGGGGGAGAAGTTATCCGATACTACTTGAATCCTGGATCAGCAGGTCAAAGGTTTGTTTATTAGGGCATTGCTCTCATGTTTTCCCCTTTAGAACCATTGTAGACAGCTTTGGCCTCCATATAGATTAATTTCAGTTGCCACCCCGAACCTCTGGTGTACCGGATGTGAGAAGGACTGCACTTCCATGCTCTTCTTGTTAGAACTCTCAGCTGTAGGGATGTTCTTATATTTACAAGGTCTTGTGAAAGTAACCTAAGCTGCGCGCCCTCCAGTTGTTTGACGTGGCAATGGAGCACTAGAGATCTTGTCCCAGTTCTGGCACAGTTCATTCCTCATCATGCGTGGGAACAGTGAGGAGTGTGCGTTTTTCTTTAATTTTAACAAGTCCAGTGTGCCATTCAATGATATTCAATGGGCTTTGTATTTGACTGCTTTGTAAGTCGTTATGTTTAGATAAACTACATGTGTGAAAAAAATGAAGAACTGGTGCTCCACATTGAAGCAATGAAACCTTGCAATCTCACGATTTGTTCCCTTTTGATTTTTTTCTATGGTTTGTTAAACATGATCCAGGAAGAAATTACCATATAATGCGTCTTACGCTTGCAAAGAAACACTAAAAACCTGTATAGTTAACATAACTAGCACGTCTAGGGACGTTACCTACTCTTACAAACTTTGTAAATCAAAACTTTATGAAAGTAGCTTTCATAAGAAAAGTAAATATAGATAAGTTTTTGGGCTCTGTACAAATTAGGTTCATTAAAACAGTATAAAAACATATAAAGCAATCGTCGGTTCGAATTTGTTCACTGTATACAATCCTCTATAGCAGAATTGCTACTGTAGATAGTGTATATAGGCAGTTCCACAACAATGTACCACACCCGACAGATCGGAATCGGCTCGGCCGCTCAGCATGCAGCATGTAAAATATGATTGGTTATGCGGGTAATATGATATGTCTATCGTCGTCATCATTATATCAACGCGGCGACAAAGCCAAAAGGGAAGCATCAATCATTTGCCCAACGAGCTCCCACAGAGCCGCATGCTCGTCGACACCGTAAAGTTTTTTTTGCGCGCACTTCAGAAAATGCGCGTGCCTCTGTTGCAATTCACTTGCAGTAATAAATGATGTGTCGGCAAACATCATTAGGTGTATATATTATTTTCCAATTGTCTGTTGTGTATTTTTTACTCACGACGCAAAGTTAGGAAATTTACAATAGGTCAACAATAGAAATTCCCTATTCTGTCGTTCATTATACTCTTTATTTTACCTCACAACAGAAAAAAATGGAATCATTATGTTGAGCATGAATGTTTGGAACTAGAAATATTAGTTGTAATAACAGCCAACACATTACGCAGAATTACACTCAAACCGCAAGCACATTATTTCGCGACCACATGCGAAAAGATGAATTATTAAGTGACAGTTTTACACTAGACAACTCGGCGAGTGTGGCAACCACCAAGGTGTTTGGTTGATGCCATTGTGTTACTCGCTTCCCTAACTTGTTAGCACCACTTAGCGAATGTATGTAGGGAATTGTAAATTAGACATAGTAATTAGTGAATTTAAAATAAATCTCCGGTGACCATATGTTAATTTTCTACAAGCTGCGATTACTTATTTCCAATTGCATCAACGATGTCTATCACCACGCCAACTTGTCATGCATATCCTTTCGGATTTTCGGGAGTATTGTGTGATAGTTATCTCTTATTGACGTCCAGCTATCCGATATTGCTTCAGTTGGAAGTGGCGATGTGTACGCGGATGAAACTGGTGCGAATCGAATTCGGCTGAGCGAATTCGCAATTTTCAGGCATTCGTGAGCAGAAGCATAGTTGGCAGATCAAACTGCCTGAAATTTGTCACACGATCACCGTCTCCATGCTCGTTAACGATTTCCAACTAACGCATGGATATTTTGAAAATAAATCGAAATATATGATTGGACTTCATATATTCGTTTTTTTTTTTAATTTATTCTAATTTTTTGTGTTTCGTCTTCGCTGGCTAAATCAAGAAGTAGTAGTGGAGAAACAACCCTTTCGAACCACCCTAGTCAGGGCAGTTTGTATCTTAGCGCTAGTCTCACGAACTCCAAATATAAAATTTATTCTTTTTTCTTTATTCTATCTTTTTGCTTCTTTATTGTTTCAGAGCATTTCCAAGTCTAGTGTATTTTCTAATTTTTATAGCTACGTTTGTCTACAGCTCCAACATTGAACAACGTTTTCCACTTTACTCACGGTGGTATTATGCAAATTCCTGCAACATTAATGCAAATATCACGCTCGTGATATACAAAAAAGTTTATCTGCTTGTTTATGCAATCCGGCGCGTGAATCTCTTCTTCGCCGCAGAGTGGAAAGAAGGCTAATGATAACCAAATGAACACAAACCGGCAGCCAACAAGCGACGTCTTTCTGCATTTCACAATTTCCTCGTACAACACATTGTCATTGCCGTTGTTGGAGCGAACGAGTATGCCAAAAGTTTCTCCTCGCCTCCTGCAACATTTAAGGTTAGACTTTTGACTTTGTTTTTCTACCTTAATTGAGAATTGCTTGCTCAACATTTCCGGCAGCGCAATGAAGACGTATTCGAGTGGAGCGAGTCAAACAAAAATAGAATAGCGCCCGACGCAGTCGAAATGAAGCAACGAAGAAAAATGTAATTGTAATTGACGTATGAAACTCGGCGCACTGGCGTTAATTACTCGAAACGTCCGCCGTTGTGCCTCAACTTTAATTTAAGTTTAAATTAAACTTTTATGCAATTTCTGCGCATTATTTTAAACGTGCGAAAGGCAAGCGCCGAGATTGGCCTGGAATGCCGAGCGTGCACAAACCTGGATACAACAAGGTCGCTTTTTTCAATTTGCGCTCGTTTAAAAATGCGCAAAACTCACGTTGATGTTAAGTGCGCGCGCTGCGAACTCTTTGAACATTTTCACTTTGTACGACGCTGCTTGGTGCAGCCGCGCTTGTATTTGCGACCTGTGCAGCTCACGGACTCCTGCAAAGCATAAAGCAGCAAATAATAAAGCAATAAAGCGCAGGTCACAGGAAACATACAAATAACCCATTGTGACCTGACACTTTATGCTAGGCACTCGCACTTGGATCGCGCTCTGTGAAGTGGTGGCTTTGTTTTCCGTTTGCAGCGGAAATTTCCGATTTTGCGCGCATGTAAAATCGAAGCGAACTTTTGGCTCCCGCGAGGGTAACCAAATAATGCGAGGACGTAATTGAAGCGAATAAGGCGAAATAAAGGCGGAAATTGAAGGCAATTCGCTTGGCATCGGCGACGTGCACGAACTAAACACCGATGCACGGCTAACAACCGAACGGGAACAACAACGCAAACAAGCGCACACTCAGGAAAACCGAGAACCACTAGGAAGAAGCACAGGGAGAATTTTTAGCGTCGTCGTCGTTGTGCAGAGCAAAGCCCGCGGAAGTATCGGCGGAACGAAGACAAAAAGTACCTGCGCCAAGTTTTACACTTAAACGTTGAACTTTCAAATCGAAAACGGAGACGTACCAAGAAATGGAATTGTCTCAGGTATTGGGTATTGGGAATAGAGCAAAGAAGCATACGCTTACTTAAAACTATTCAATGCTCGTAGGGAATATTTCTGCAATAACTTACAGTACATACATATTACAATATTTCCCTGATTTGCTTGTTTTACGTTGGGCTATATGGTAGATTGCAAAAGGCGAGGTAATTCACGAGCACTGTGTTTCCGTAAGTCCAGCTGAATCTGCAGGATGCTGCCGTACTAACAGGAATCGCGCGAGGTAGAGCGCGCGCACCACTGTCTAGCGCAATCGGAATCGACACGGCGATGCATTATTGCTAAAAACGAATAAAATGGCGTTACTATACGCTTTGCTGAAATATATTACATTCCTAACTCTAAATTCTCCCGAATGATTTTACAGAATCGTAGATTTGTTTTTGAAATTTTTACATTTAACAAAAATGCTCGTTTTTATTGTTAAAGCTCTCTAATAGAACACGGAGCCAAATAACGTACATATTAGAGGGCTAACATAAAATGACACATAGTTTATATGAAAACAGGTTAAAATTTAGCTGTTCCAGTAAGCGATATTGCCCTTTCATCGCTTTCATGGATCCGCCTTGTTAATGAATGAACATTGAATCAATATTTTTGGCGTTAAATTAATCCGCCGGCATTGTTTTGTGCATAAATCAAAAATAGCTACCGGGTTGCCAACTGGCAATCTAGCAATCTGCAGTCGGATGGGCGCGCCCGACCGAAACATATGTACACGATGTACTGACCGTCAGCCACTCGGGCGTCACCTGAAGTGATTTATGCGTTGATATAATACACGATTATTTACGATCGCATTTAATGCATTTAGTTTTTTTGGGAGCACACTATGCAATAAACACAATGTCCTGATGTCCCAAACACTGCACTATTTGTCAGGGCGTGTAAAAACTACGTGGTTATAAAGAAAATACAAGCATTTGAGAAAAAAAGTTTTATAAATTATATTATATGTCGACTCGTTTTGATATAGGAAGAGATGTTGTCTATGTTCAGGTACAATGAAGATTGAATTCACTTTCTATCCTTGGTGCTTTTATATGCGTAGCAGGTGGTGGGAGGAGAAAGTACTTGATGCCGATACGCTTGCTCAGTCCAGGATGTTGGCGATAACATAGTTAGGCTAGAGGTGATTGATATCATCATTTGTACTCTTTATATCACATCAATAATCATGAATTTGCATGTGTCGGACCATTACACGGCGTCCGACCATTTTTATGTATTATGTAGTGACTACTACATTGTAGTCGAAGTTACAGTAAGTTTGAAATGGATAAGCCATCTGTTGCTATTAATAATTTAAAGCTTGTTGTAGAGACCGCCAAAGTCAACAAGAGTCTGCATGCAACATAGTTACAACAACCGCATATAGTTAAATAAGTATAAGAAATTGGCAGGCTGATAGCCTGACCAGGCGAGGAACTGGAGGTCGATCATGACCCAACACAGAGCCTGATGAAATAATAATTGCTACATATAGTCGACAGAAGTCATCTGCTATCCTCTAAATCTAACTTAATCTGAACCAAGTGCTCATGGTTCCTGAACTTGTCAAATTTTTGGTACGTAGGATGGGGCTAGTGGGGCAACCAAATTGCAGCGGCTTTATGAAGGAGTATGAAACAATAAAACACTTCATTTGTATATGTGCAACATTTAATAAATGGATTCTTATCCATTTTCTATACTTAGAATCGATAAACCTTACGTGACATAGTGTATTCACGCTTGAGAATTTGATCAGGTTTTTGAGACACCTGAAAGGTGCGTACAAGGTATGAGTACAAAGGGCACAATCTGAAGATGGGCCAACTGCAACTCGACTATGATACAGCTCTCATAAAGATAGATAGATAGGAATCGTCGATAGTCTTATCGTGCCTACGCAGTGCTGCATGCAGGTGCGCGTCCGAAAAGAGCAAATAAAAAATAATACGGGCAGTAAAGCGGATATTCTATAAATATTCTAAATTCCATAAATATTCTAGTTCTAAATAAATAAATAATTTGATTGGTGGTACATTTGCCTTCTTGGGACAACTCAGTGTCCATTCGATATTCATGAGATTTTCTTAAAACTATGAGAGGTATGTGTTAACCAGTACGAGTATCTGTCTTGTGATTCATTCTACTTAGAGTAAGATGGGGGAAAGCGGGACACGTGGACACAGTCTATATCGTTCGTTTCCTTTACTTGGTTGATTTGAATTTCATATGCGTGCCGGACGGTATGTTATGCCGGCACACGGACTTAGGGCGAATTTGGATAATTATTGTGATAGCTAAACAATGTTCAAAAACGATGCGTGTGTTCCGGAGCCTCAATACTTATTGAATAATTATAATTATTTCTGCGCAACTTAGAATTCTGCTACAGCAATAATAACGCACTTATTACGGTGGATCTTGAATGCCCAATGTAGCATAAGGTCTCCTGATTGGCACGACAATAGATTTTAATCATGTTATCACATCCCTTCATGTGATGTAGTGATTATAATCTATATCTCTCACATGAAGCAAGAGTGGCCTACAGCGTTGCAGTCGTACCGATCTTAATGTGCTTAGGTGCGCCGCTAGTCCATTTTCGAGTTTTCGATATTATATTTTTTTAATGCTTTGCTGTAATAAAAATATCAATATTACAGTTTCTAATTATTCAACAATGCTTATTTTATCAATAAAAAAATTAGTTTAATGTATTTTGTTGAAATTAGACTGATTTCGTTGGGTGGACCACCAACACCATTACTCGTCCAATGATCCCCATAGTATGGGGCAAGTGGGACGAAAAACACGCATTACTTTTGGTTTTATTGAATAGTAAAAAATCTGAAATTTTTGTATGATATAGTCACATGGTTATAATATTTATTCTAAAAGAATTAGCATTTTAGACGTAAAACAAAGTGGTAACGAATATTTTTTAAAAGGCATCGCCTACGTTTCCCCACTTTACTACAGGCATCGTTTTTCGGAATTTAGGCTATAACCGTATTTTTAAAGACGTGATCTCAGAAAACTCTACTTAATCAAATGCTAAGAAAATATTTGCTATAGGTAGAGGGAACTAAACAGAGAACAGAACAGGATGAAAATTCACAATTTATTTTCTAAAACTGTAAAGTATATCGGGAAACGTTTTTTTTTATGGAATATGTAAGCCCGCAGCAACCTATAGGGTTGGGGAGCCTTTCGCCCTTCCGCAATTGCATTTCTACACCCATATTTATTTCTAGAAAAGCGGAAAATTCAAGCCTAATTGTTATTCATATATGTCAAACCGTGCCCCCCAGTGGGCCTCACTCAAAGGATGATTGCAACGGCACTTGGGATATGACCCAAAATATAAGGAATCCTAGAAATTTGGAATTAAAAAGCTTACCATTACACCTGACATTAAAAAAATGTCATCACCGGTATCAAACATCTGGAAGGTTATACTAGTTCATTTGCAGTAATTGTTATAACGGTTTTGAAAGTCACGTTAAGCATTAAATTCAACAGTTATGAAGTTACTTGAATGCGACTTTAATCGGCATAATAACGGCAATTGGTGTTTTAGCTGTTACTAAACACAATCAATCGTTGGTGCGTTAGTGAATTTGTCAACTTATTGCACAAACGAAAATCAAACAAAAACACAAAACAACGAACGAAATAATGTACAAATCCCGAGAAAAAACACTTTTTCTTGTTGGATTTCACCACTAAATTCACAATGATGAACATAATTACTTTTAATTGTTTCAGGTAATACAGTATTACCTCCTATATATAGTAGAATCAATAAATTAAATACTTATTAAAAACAACATAAAAGGTTCTTTAAGGTATCAAACGCGTTGTCTAGTTAAGCGTTGACTCGTGATGTATCTGGTACATACATCTCGGTAATGGACCCACTAAAAGACCGCTGACGGCGCGCAAGCATCGGCGCCGCTTTCCCCAGCATCCTGAATTTGTCCCCCTGCTGTAATCTACAGGGCATTGACCGAAACTACGTGCCGCCCCTTATTATCCGCACTTAAAGTGACAAACCTAATATTCGCACCCAATAAAAAGTTAAATCCTCCTTTCAAAACACCTCTGCCAAGGTATAGAATAGACGCAGTTTTGGGGAGTAAATGCAATTATCACGCTCGATGCACCTTGTAGACACATTTAATAGAACACATGCATGTGTAAGTGCATATGTAAGTGTATGTGTAGAAGATGCAGGAGAAGGAGAATAACGAACGTTAGAGGAGAAAAAGAAACCCACACTCCTTCCCTTCCGCAGTTAATGTCTCTATAGAAGCAGCAGAACTAGCAGGACCACTAGTACATTATCCGTCGCGTGCGGCTTTTTTCGTATTCGTAGAGCGGCGGTGGTAATTTCATCACCGGATTCCGTTCACATCCCGGCGTCATATTTATTAAAAGCGTTCGCTTGTATGGCGCGCGCGTACTTCTTTGAGTCCGAGAAGAATGGCGCGCCATGTGTCATTGTTTGAATGAGAGTTGTCCTGCGCGCACGCAGCAGGCTTCCTCGAGCATTTCCGCATCGGAAGTACGCGATGTGGGATGCGTAGTTTTTAAGCCAAATGCAATTTTCAGGTACGCCATACATCATACCGGCCTGAAGCCGTGGTTAAGATATTTGCCCCAAGGGTGTGTAAACATTTTTCATAACATTACGCGGAAAATCACTCAGGGTGCATTTTTCATTGTTCTACTCGTCTATAATAGGATTACGAGAATTTGCAGCGTTTGCTACAGGAACACAAACACACAATCAAATATAAACCTAACTCCACTACTCAGGGTAGATTGATAAAATGATTAATGTCGTTCAGACAAAATGTCGATACTGCTCAAATTCTAAGGATCTAAGAAAACGAGGTTCAATTAAAGGTAATTTCATGAAAGACCATAATAAAACTACATACTTAGTCATTCCGCGCGTTGACATGCTGGACCTCAGGATTGCTTGACATGATGGATCACTGTAGCAGGAGTTGTCTTTGCACGTGTCGTCTGGAAATCACGGCATGCATGCGAATTACAAGACATCACATTGTCCGGACATCAAGCCATCAACCAACGACCCCATCATCCTCCACTATTCTTTACGCCTCTGTCTGGACTCTAGCTCCTGCTTACATTGTGCAAGGATGACCATCGCGTTGGTTTTTACATTCTTTGTGTGTTCGTCGTACATTAAGCGCCCGCATCGCTGACATACATCAGAGCAACGTGGCACATGCGCCCGATTTGTACGTAAAAACTCCTGCAACATTGTAAAGCAGGGATACGTCGATCGGTAATCCTTGTCAGTGTGTCCGAGCGAGGTGTGTGGACCCTGTGAAACTCGGATTAGAGAGCTGTATGATTTATTTGCTGTTTGCCTGCCTCTCAAAAGTGGCTCAGGACTGACATTTTAGGATTTTTGTTTTTTAGCAATAGGTCAAGTTAGGTTTACTTTTTGTTTTGAGCTTTCGCTTTGCGTATACCTTACTAACTTGTAAAAGTTGTTGAGAATATTGATTAACCAAAATTTGTAGTTATTTTATATACAGTTTGTACAGTTATCTTTTATTATATATTTAAATTAATACCAAATATGATTACTTACAATCAAAGCCACTTAATTGCTGTTTCAGTCCATGTGGCAAGATAAGTGCACCCGCACGCAACAAAGCGCACAGATCGGACCGTATATACATCATGTATAAATGATCAGATCGATAGAGGTTGGCAGGGCCATGAGCAGGGAGGAGCGCAGAGGTGGCGAAGATATATGGTAACCTTAGAGGTCGGTTAGTCAATCCCAATTATCTCCGTGGGCCCCGCAACGCGTATTATGTTTCGGCGCTCGCTTCCTTTCCACGTAATAAACGATGCGGTGGCGCATGAATTTTAATCATGTCGGGCAGCGAGCGACGCGCGGCGGCGTCCAAGGCGGTCGCGGTAAGCACCCGGCTGGACCGGTACGAATTGAATATTATTTAATGAACATCTTTTCGCCATTACGTGTAATCAACATGGTTAAATGTTAAAACACTCTAATATGGACTCTCGTGATAGCGTGCAGATTAGAGTTGATATTAAAATATTGTCAACATTTTCTTATTAGGACACACGTTCATGTCACACTCCTAGAAAGTATACATAATATGAAGAAAAAAAAACACAGAAAGATCAGTTAATTAATTAATCATTGATTGGAAGTCATTAGTAAGCACAACTGCGTATTATTTTCGCCAGTGTGCATGAGAAATGTAGTGATTGTGATTACGTTTGTAGTTTTCTAGACAATAGAAGAATGACACGTAGCTTTTATATGCATTGTGTACCGGAAACGGAAGACGTTTCATTCCAGACGTACTTAAGGAAAACCACTTTATATTAAGACAGAACTTGAATTCTTTACGCATAGAATTTTCACTCTACGGAAACTTCCACAGACAATGAGATAAGAATGTAACGTCAGTTGCCTTATTATTATCCCTATTTTAATGAACATAAATTACCCACACGATCCTGTTTGCACCTTCATTTTATTATACATATACTAGCAGACTCGGTGACACTTTGCTGAGGCTTTCTCCTTCTTTACTGTTTTCCATTTGTCCCCCTTTTTCTCTATCGTTTCCGTTTTTTCTCAACCCTTACGTCCCCCTATATCAAACAATATAACTATAAATGCCCCCTACTTCTACGCAACAACCTATCAACCCTTCCCTTTTCACCAATAAAACTATTGATCCCCCAATAGATCTTTCCGCTCTACCTTCCCCCACAAACTTTTATGCTAGGTACGTAAATTGTTTTATATAAAAAAATCTTAGGTAAATAGTAAATGCCTTTATGGATTCGATCGAGTGTAAGAGCCGTAGACCACGATGAATGTTTGGAGCTTGCGAAATGTGACGTAATGCACGCGATTCGACGAATTCACGCAGATGGAAATGTCATCAGTAAAATTTGTCTTTCCAACACGTTTCCCATTTACATTTCTTCCGCTTTTCCGCCTCAGCGCGCTTTGCCGCGCAGAAATGGTTCGCGCCTAAACTCGGTGACCTGTTAAGTCGGCGCTAACATTTCGGCCCACTTGAGAATTATTATTCACAAATAATTTACCATGGAGAATCACATTTGTATACAGTGTGGCAAATTGGATTGAAACCTTTATTTGCTTCTACTACAAACTGTAAATTTAATTATAATGTGGCAAACAAACTTAACGCGGAGAGGCCAAGATTCCGACAAGATGTCGATACAGCTCATAGGTCTGCCACTTTATGGGGGACATGGTTCTATAAGCCGCTCATGAGCACGAGTTATCTAGGAATCACTCTATATTAAGAATATTTAAGATTTGCTATCCGCCGCTTAGGTGGTTAAAGTTAACAACTAAAAGTAAATAAATCGCACCGTTGAGACGCGCCCGCTGGCCGCCTCTACTGCAGCCGTTGGAATTTATACGATTCCCCATTGGTGGTAGAAATATGTCCTCCGGTTACGCACGTCGCGCAAAACTTCTTATCACGACACGCCATTATCAAAACAAATTTACTCGAATCTTAAGCCCGGACGCACTCCGAGAATTAATTAAACATTAATCATAGAAATTATTGAATTATATTTATTATGCTACTTTAATAATAATAAAGGATTGCATAGTTAAGACTGAATGATGATGAGTGATATCTATCAGCATATCCTGCATCACCTAATAATCCCGAGTACCACAGCCTCCCCGCCGCCACCACACCGAGAAAAGGCCGCCGCCGTCGCTTCCCTCCATTCTCTCGACACGCGGGCGCCCAACAGCGCCGGATGCCCATTGTATTCTTCTTATCGCGATACGTCTTCTCGCCCTGAGCCCTTGTCACCACCTAACGTAATAAATTTACTCGCACTGAATGCCCGGACCGTTTTCATCGCGCGCGGTCGCCACTGCCTCCGCCTGCGCACACCTCCGCTGTCTTTTACTTATTGTAGCTACTTTCTCGCCTCTGAGGTTGCGCCTTGAAGAACTTATTTATAGATCATTCTTTATTTTCACCGAGAAAAATAAAGAACAAACACTTGCCACAAGGAATATATAAATATTTTTTTGAAAAATTATAAATTTCCTAACTGACCATTTTACCCAGCGACGAAAAACAGGGATGAGAACGACACGAAAAACGGTCTTCAATCTCTGCATTGTGTGACATTGTGCCACAAATGTTCCTTATTAACTCTAGCTCTGGACCTGGGAATACCTATTAGTCAAGGAGCTACATAATAAAGCTTGACATCAAAATGGAATACGTTATAATTTTAAACCCAAATTTACGATATTGTTACTCTAAATGTTAATCGCGCATGGCAAATCGTCCGCGACGTAAAAAATGAACACGGCGCTCAAAAAAAGACATTCCGCCTGGGTTATGTCCCATGAAAGCCGTTTTCTTGCGCGCCACTGCCAGCGCCGCCTCCGTCCCGGTCAGTGGCAAATCGCGAGCCCCCACCGTGCCTTTCATTACATAACGCTAATGAGCAAAGCCGGTGGCATTAGTTATCTCGGTTATGCGCTCCGTAAGTTTTTAATGAAGATTCCGCTCGGCCCCGTAATCAGCTTTGCTTCGTTGAGCATCTGCTCGGATGCTTAAATTTCGCCCCGACTCCCGCCCAACCGGCTGAACTCGTCACCCCTGAGCGGTATCCTTAGATCATCACAAATTGTACACCTACAAGTATAATACATGGGACTTTAAACTATACGCGTACAATTATGTCTACTTTGTACTTCTACATTTAACATTACATAGCCTGAAGTTAGTGTGAAGTTAGTACGCGCATTTAAGGCTAGTGGTTAAAGAACGAAATGATAGACCATGTGGGGTTGAACTGTAATTGCATGAAGCGTCAAGGACATAAAACTAACGTGTTTGACAACGACGAGAGTTAAATTTTATCTATATATGCTGGATGGTTGCATGCACGTGAATATAGACGCAGTATCACTATTAAGGAGTTAACTTTAGTATATTATGTGCTTGGATACTGTCAATCAAACAGGACAATATCATTCTATACAGTTGTTTATCGTGAGAATGTTTGTGAGAATGTAAATGTAATTTGTCTTGAATAGACTTATTTTCACACATTTCATAAATTTCAGAATATTGACATTTTTTTACAAGTATCCCAATTCTCACCATCTATTTACATATTGTATTTAATTGCAAAATTCGATTATTCTCTATAAAATGTGCTACACTGCAATTAAATTTTAATCGATCAATAATAAAATATAAGTTTATAATTAATATAATTTCAAAAAAATGAATAATCGAGTACATATGTACTAATACAAAGTTGCAAATTTTGTGGCACATTTCTCGAATATTTGTTGACCTCACATATTGATACCACACTGTGCTAATCTACTCAGAATGAAACATTTAATTCACAGAATTAAAAATATGTAGAATTTTTACAAAAAGAGTACAGCTCAAAATCTCAGCTAGTTTGTGCAGAAAAAAATTAATAAGAATTATGAATGTAAAAAATCTATGCAAAGATTTTTGCGGCAGTCAATTGGGAAGGAGATAAGTTGTATTATTTTATAATCTTAACCACTGAACCTACCTGCTACATTCGCCCATATGCACTTTTAATAGGAGCGGCTTTGCAAAAAACAGCTGAGGTTTTGAGCGCCACTCTTTTTGTAAAACATCAACCTATTTTTAACGTTCTGAATTACAATTTTCATTCCGCGCAGATTAATTGATCTGAGATTAGCACAGTGTGCTAATACATCAATGGAAAGGTGTTAACGGGGGTGCCATCAAAAAAATGCAATAAATCAAGGAACTTCCGCGGTAATCGCAAAAACAAATTTCCATATAGGGCCTATACAACTTGATTGGAACTTTGGGGCAAAATCAAAGTGGCGGAGGGAAAATGTTGTTGTGGTGGTAGCGAACGAAGTTTGTGTTACTGGTGAATCTGTGGGTATGAGTGCGCGCGTGTTAGTATATGTGAACGAAATATCTATTTACTGTTGAAACTGCGTAAAACGGCATCTGATTTAACGTAAAACCTAATAGAATGTCAAATTTGAGCTGATCCCTCCATTTTCCTATCATTTAATGTTAAAAAAACCGCAGATAATGTCAAAAATACCAATTTTCGCATTAAGAAAGAAAGGTGCCTATCAAGATTTGACCTACGGGTTTTTGCAAATGCCAGTATAATCCCTCCCAAACGAAAACCATAAACTTTTATGCCATTATTACGCATGTTCAAAACACGCATTCCAGGCTTATGGATTTGAAAAGAAAATAATCTAAAATCTTAACAATTGTGAAAGAGTTGGAAATAATATTAACATTAAGTAATAATTAAGAATACCTAAGAGTTTTTAAATTATAGATTTTAAAATCTGTTAATAGTGGAATAAGAAAGCAGATGTGTTTCGAGATTTTAATTTAACTAATTCGACGTGGTCTACCATAACAACGAACTTTATCGTTGTTTAGTTGAAGGAGTTTCAAAACAATAAAGGACAAAAATTAAGTTATGTGAAAGGAGTGATATTGATAAATACATTAATTTTTAATGTTTAATCAGTGTAGAAACTCCAACTTGCCATTACAATATATTATATCTAGATGTCGCGAGACTTCTAACATTATAAATAAAATGTACTATATAGAATATAATCTTGACAAACAATATTAATATGAATATTTTAAAAAATCACTTATAAGTTATAAAGGATAAGTTTATTCTATATTAAGTCTTTTGTTCATTTATAGTAAAAAAATAGGGAGAAATTTTGAAAACCAAACCCGCGTATCACGGCAATCGCTTATAACGACAAAAAATCGCTAGTCCCACCAATGCCGTTATTGCCGTTTTTTTATTGTGTATCTAAAAATATAGGTTTTTTGATCAGATTCGATATTAGCGATCCTGGTTTCTATAATTTTCAACTTTTAAAAAATATAATTTTTCGAGTTCTTTTCTCGCAGTTCCCACAATTACCACAATTTTCAAATTTTTCACAGATCGATTATTCTTGGCTATAATTCTTTTTCAAACATAAAAGTATATTAAAGAATAATGAAAGATTAGAGTAAGATAGAGAAAGTGTTTCATATGCATTGAGCAAAATATGCTACCAATGAAACAAGTAATTTTAGGTATTATCGTAATTTAATAATGTTTGAAATAATCCCAATTTTGACGAAATTTTCGTATTTCCCATGGTTTTATATTTTCAAGGTTCCTGCAAATAATAAGAAATTTTTAAATAACAATACTTCCCACAATTTTTATAATTTACATTTACAATTTAATATTAAGTATATTTATAATTTAATTTTTGTATATATTTGTTTTATTTTTATATATATTCACATACAGGGCAAGTCAAGTTTTAAAAAACCCAAATGTTGTTATCCGATTTTCCTTTATTTACAAGTTATAGCGTTACTAAAAAATTTTCTATTATAACATTCCTATAAATTTTCAATAGTGTCAAAATTATTAATATTTAGCATTTATACTATTTCAACTGTAGTATGATCGCTAGTTATTTAATTGGCCCTTTTATTCTTGAGAAATACCTAATAGGAGAGCATTAGCTCAATTTTTTGCAAAATGAATTACAAGAACTACTAGACAACCTTCCTCTAAACATTAAAGTGCAAAGGCATTATTATTAGCACGATGGATCTCCTGCATATCTCCCTCATCAGGTCAGGGAATATTTGCGCGAAAGATTTGCAGGGCGATGAATTGGTCTTGGAAGTCCTTTTAGTTAGTAGTTTAGTAGAAATATACAAAGTCAAAGTCGAGAGTCGGAAGGCACAAATTCAACGCATTAGAATGCAGACCATAGAAAATAAAGACATGCAGCAATCAACAGAGCAATGGATCTTTTGAGACTAAAGACAAAATGTTTGGAGTTTGAGGTTTGAGGTTCGATATTTCAGCAAAGGCTCACTTGCCATCTTCAGTCAAAAATCAGTTGTTGACACTATGACAGCTCGAACTTAACTGACAAATTCAAGTGCAATTTTCTGTATAATCTCGTAACAAGTCGGTTGATCTGGGTGGATTAAGTCATTAACGGTAATTTTGGTGTTTGGTTGGTCCAATATGTTGTTTGTTGAAATTGCATTAACCGGATTAGTGATTGAGTGTTGCGTCGTTGAGTTAGAAATTTAATTTTGAGATGTTGTGTTCGGAATTGAATTTTTAATCTGACGCTAAGCTTAAGGCATCATCTCGTTTGTTTATATTTTGTGGTCGTTTTTCTATTTCTATGCATTCACGGATTGTTCTTGACTTTAGATGTTTTTCGGTTGCGATTAATTTGTAATTGTCAAAATCTATGGTGTAGCCGGTGTATAGATGCTGTTGGAAGAGGGCAGAGGTAGTGGACTTATTTCTGATGGACACTTTATGTTCCGCCATTTTAGCGGAAATCCTACGATTAGTTTGACCCACGTAAGATCCTGCGCAAACCTGGCATGATATTTCACAAATTCCTTGGGATTTTAACGGAATTTAGGTTTGGAGAGGATAGAGGATATTTTGCTATCAGTGTTAAATGCTGTCTTTATATTGTGTTTTTTGAAATTAAAAACGTGGTGCATCCGCCATAACAAAAGTGCAGTAGTGTTTTGAAGCTAGTGATGCATACATAGAAGTTGACCACTTTATTTTCATCTTCTGAGATACACTCATTAAAATGTTGTTTTTAGATTTTTTAATCTAATATAATTTTTTAATTTATTAAAATTTTTGCAATTTTCGTATTTTCCATGGCATAATTTTCAAAGTTATTACAAATACATAATAAAATAATCTTAAATTGTCACTAGGAGGCAGAATTTTAATTAAATATTCGAATAACTGAAAAATATGTGATAAAATATTCTGGATCAGTTTTGTCTTGAAGTCTTGGATTACAATTTATATTTGATATAAAACATTATTCCAATCCAATTTAAGATTGTTTATTTATATCATTGACTAGTTTCGATCAATCGATCCTCACCAGGATGTTAAAGCTTACTGTTTATTGACTCACTCTCCAAACATTTTTGAGCATCACTAATAGATACAGATATTATTGAATTTCAAATGTCTAGAAAAATATGATGTTACATTATATTTAGCCATATGTTCTATGTTACGCTTATGTAATACACCAATATATGTAGCGTTACAATTTACACAATTCAGTTTGTAAACACAAGATTGTTCAAATTTATCTATAGGTTTCACGTTGGTTAAAAGGTCTTTTAATGTGTTTATGGTTTTATATATTACTTCTATATTTTTTCTTTTTAAATGCCTTTCTAATTTATAGTTTATAAAGCCATAGAACCATAGCATTGTATTTCGTGTTTAAGTTATTTATTTTATTATTTATAATTTTGTTAATTTTCATTATTGGGAAAATAGAGTGCATAGAGTTTGCCAGAAAATTTCTTATTACAGAAATATCTAATAAGTTAATTTTATTGTTTTCTTCTATTTCACTGGTAAATTTAGTAGTTGGCGTTATATTATTTATGAAGTCAGTGAAATCTTCACGTTCACTTTCAAATGCAGAAAATGCCATCTACTATGTTGATTTTACATATCTATTCCATATTTTTATGTTTTGTTTATATTTATTATCATTTAAAATTAAATCTCCTATTTTGTTGATGTAAATATTCGAAATTCCGCGAACACCCATTGGTAGTCCGTTTTCCATGCTATTTCTTTGTCGAATTTACAATAATTGTTATTAGTTGTGTGTGTTAAAATATTTTCTATCATTGATACACTATTTTGCTTGTATCTAGCTCGCCGTAGCGAGCGTTATATGAAGTATCCGACACGCCCGTGCTTTTAAACTACCATAGCCACCTTA